>CAEFZX010025758.1:0-36308 GCA_903066825.1 Alfaro cultratus
GAAGGCCTAAGAAGAACATTGACATGCTGAAAAGGCTGTTGGTACCACCAGGGAGAGAACTAAAATGTGCAGGATGCCGGCCCTCGAGGACCGACTTTGGGCACCCCTGCTTTAAAGGAAAAGATGCATCTGGAGAACATATTTACAGAGAGTTTTGGGTTAATTACCGCTCTGAGCATGTTGTTCTTTCAAAAATACCTCACTATAGTGCTATAAAATAAAATATATTTAAGGGAAAAACTACAGACAGCAAGATATTTGAGGTGAAATGAAAATTGTCTAATTGAAAAGTTGACAAAATCCTGCAATGGTAAACATGATAAAGGTGAAAACAGTCAGAAATTTTAACATTTCATCCCCTGTTCTCCCTCCAAGCTCAAACTACGTGATCATGATCCACCTGAATCAAAGCTTTGTGTGCTTCCTTGACAGAGACGTCGGTTCCAGATGCAGTAAATCAACGTTAGAGTAGAATGGAGACAAGATGTGGTGGCTGATGGATGTGATGGATTTTATAAGGCGAAATCCATTTAGCCAGGCGGAGGGCCAGGAAGCAGAAAGCAGACGGCTGTTTGAGGTTGTAGTGACAAGATGTAGAGAGAGCTCTAATCCTCACTGAAATCTGCACAATTTAAAGGTATCCTCAGAGCAAAATGATTCCTAAAAAGAGATTTAATCAAACTTGACAACTGGCTAATACTATAATCAGCATCAGATGGGATTTACAGCACATACAAAAGTTGGATCCAACAAAGAGTAAACAACCTAGAACCATAAACTGAGCATAAACAGCTTCAGTTTTACATTATAAACTCCTAGTGTTGTGTATAATATTTTCCCCATTGAAGTTCTAAATTTTAAGGCCGTACTATAATCAAAATATCCAGGATAATATTTTATGTAGCGACAATTTGACAAATGAAGGACATGGCCTCAGAGAAAACATCACCAGCACAAATTTAAGACTTTTTATTTTTTGGATCCAAACTTTGCTCCTTTTCTCACCCTTCTTAAATGTATTTTCTTCCATAATAGCAGCTTTACTAAAATAAAATTCTACAATAGGAAAGACTGGCACTTGACCAGCGTACCGCCACGACAAAATTTAAGACAGATGATTAAAGTAAGGCCAAATTGCAATTTTTAAATGAATTAAAAGACATTTTACATCCTTCGTTTTAGATGCATGAGACATTTTAATGATGTGTGGATACCCAGAATAGGTCAGACTGATGCTTGACCACCATGTTTAAAATCTATTAAACTTTAGACTCCAGAGTTTGTGCTGCACCAAAGCTGCTCATAGATCAGTACTAAGTAGTAGCAGCGTCAACAGTTTTCAGAGGAGCTTTAGTCACACCAGGGGATAAAAACAGACATTTCTGGGGTCTGTTTGTGGTTCTTAGCCACAGCTTTGTGTTTCTCACACTAAATATGACTCTGCAATATTAACCCAAGTAGCACCAAGCTTTTGCTTAAGCATAGTCTCTTACAACAGAAGTGAGCCAGTGGAGAAGATGAACATTGTCCTACCAACCAGTGATAAATTGGCACTTAATAATAAATGTAAGCAAAGATAGCTAGCAAGGGTATACTAGCAGCTTGTTATCCGCAGCCTCAACCACATCAAGTCACAGAATGCATTGAAGAAGTCTTTGCAAAAATCAAACTTTTACCTGACAGAACATTTCTAGAAGAAAAAAACAAAACTATGAGGAAAGAAGACAATTATAAATAGCAAATGTCAACAGTAATGAATGGTAGCCCTCAGTGTATACACAGATTTTCAACGAGTGCTTGACGATTAACTTTCATATGCTTCATAAATGAGTAAGTTTGACAAAATACAATCAAATATCACATTATAGAGAAGACATGTGTAATCCCCCAGCAACCATGAAAAAAAGCCCCATCATGTAGCCCACCATATACAGAAAAACAGCTAGCATCTAGACTTTTGTTCACTTTCAAAGGTGCTCTGTTGTAAAGGGAAACGATTTAATCAAAAACATGTCAGGAGGGAGAACATATGATCGGTTTTTAAGTTAGCCATTTTTACAAAAGTTATAAATGGTTAACAGCCCTAATTAGGTGAGTTCGACTTGAATAAGTAGACACCATGGATATACTGTATATTGTCAAAAACAACTTAGGAAAACAATCACAGGTTCTCCGTTCAATACTGCCGACCTTCACCTCCAATCCGTCATGGCAACTCATGTGATTAAGAGACATAGTTGCAAAGACTCAATAAATGAAGACCAACAGTTTAATGAACTTAGCAGCAGCTGTTCAGTCTGGTCAAGGTTCAAGAAGAACCCATCCACCAATGCAGCATGTTACCCATCATGCAATACAAACTAACATATTTAAAGAATTTGCTTCAGGACAGCAACCTGCGGATGAGGCCATCCATGCAGACCACTCCATGTCCACCAACTGGTTTGCTCTGCAGCTGACTGGGACCATATGCTGCAGGATCAGGTTCTCTCTAAATCACCACCCCGGGGGCTTTTGTTGCCTCCCATGACTGTGCCAGCCACGGAAGCTGAGTGCATTATTCTCCTGAGTTGGTTTGGTTGGAATGATTTGCTGTGGAGCGGGCTTTGTGCACTGCATACAAACTTCACGGACAAAAAAGGGGCTTTGAAATGCAACAAAACATTTCTAGATGAACAGGAGGCTTAATTTGCAGCTTAATTTCTGTTGCTTTTCAGAGGTTTTTTTTGGTCTGTCTGTTTAACAAATATCAAAATTAGGAAAAAAGTATCTCTAAAAAGGTAAATAATCATCAAATTCTATATTTATATTCTTAAAGTAATTCAATCTCAGGGAATAAACTTCATATTTAGCCCAGAACACTAACGATTCAGGAGTCTTTTCCTTTAAACACCGTACTAAAATCCAACAATAAAAACTATAATTACTTTTCAATACTAAAGAAATTCTTGAGCAAATTTAAAATCTTAAAAACACATATTGATCTCAGGTTAAGAGTAAAAAAATGTATTCTTTGATCTTATGATACACAGCGAGGTTCAGTGCAACTAAACCTTTCGGCTAATGCATGACTGATAAGCATGTCTAACTTACTGAGCCGCCATTAGGCCCAGCTAACTGCTATTTCCCCTCTGCTGCCGCTCATCTGCTGACTGGCTGCAGGGTGGACAGAATATGTGAAAATATCGGCATGAGAGCTCGCTCAGCTGTTAGTGACAGTTGGGAGGAAATCCCCAAATTCATCAGGCCAAGATAGGGAACGGACCGACGTTTCAGCATGGTAATAAGTTGGCTTTTCACTTCTTTTTTTTTTTTTTTTTTTTTTTTAAACCAACCACAAGTGAATGTCAAGAATTTAGGACTCCGACATCATTGATAAGCATGAAAAACAAGGCCTATCAGCTAACACAAAGCACAGCTTTACATGAAACGGTTCCTCTGGACAGCTTTTGATAAATGACAGGGAGGAGGAAACTAAAAACGAAGCCTCTTGCCTCTGGGAAGATAAATCTACAAGGATGAGTTTGTGGTTTCTGCACAGCCGCAAGAAGCAGATGTTCTTTTGAAGCATGTCATCATCCATGATGGCACTGATCACCCATCTTTCTAAAGCAAATCCTTCCCCGATCGTCCCCCCCTTGCATGAACATGAAGTAAGAAGGAATCTCCTACAGTTGTAGAGTCTTTCATATTCCTCAAGCCAACTTTTAGGAGAGCAGAGCAAGTCTTTAGGGGTGAACATTTGAGGTATTTCCTCCTTGAGGCCCCATCCTGGAATATAGATATATTTATTCATATTTCTGCCATGGCATCAGTGCTCATCATCAGCCATCAGAGGAGACACTGGCGTCTTGATGAGTTGGCGCGACAAAGCCCTCGTAGTTGGGAGCATTTACGTACATATGCGGCGTTTTGGGGAAACTGGAGACAAACTCAACTTTTGATGAAGTGTGCGATGCTATGAGACCTCTGGCGGTGTCAACTGCCGTTTACAAATAATCGTGCTGCTGCTGTAACTGACATGATGAGCAAAAAAAGTATTTCCATTACACTTTTGCAAAATAACACCAATACAACTGAAAAACCACCTCATCCTAGCATAAAAACTTCGGGACATTGTGTCTCCACATTGTATCAGGGCATCCCTACCATTAAGTGGATTTATTTTTAATTTGCAAGACGTTATGGTCAATGGAAACGTAGCTGCTGAATACCAGCAACATTAGGGTTGTTCTCTTCCATGTAACAAGTAAAACTGGACAGCTTAGGATGATGAAAGCCATCAGTCTGGTAAAGGAAGGAGGTGTGCTGAGCAGACGTATTTTCTGTGCCCTCTTCAACTTTAAATCTCTTGACTTCCTTTTCTCACTCAAAACAAGTTCAGAGGGATTTCCTTTATTTTTTTAAATCTAAAACACAGTAAATGTTTTCACCAGAAATCCCCCAGTCAACTTTGAAGACACCACAGTAAGTGCCGTAAGAAGAAATCATCCATAATGCATAAAAAACTTGTTGATCCCACTGAGGTTCATGAACCAGGGAGCAAATTTTATGACTCATGCTGCAACCATCCCATCCATTCTGCTTCTGCTTATCCAAAATCAAGTCGTGGGGGTAACAGATGCAGAAGGGAATCCCAGGATCGCCTCCCTTCCTCGTTCTGAGGCAAGCAGTTCCTGGGAGCCTCCTAGTTGGACATTCCCAGAAACTCTCTGAAGGGAGTTGACCAGGGCATATCTTAACACGTAAACTGAATACTTTTGAAGCAGTTTTGCTATGAGATCTGGAAAAAATTCATTTCAGCTGCTAAAATCTTGCATCTTATGGTGTCAGTCATGACTTGTAATCGCATGACCAAAGGTGAGGGTGGGAACAGAGAGAGTAAATGGAGACTTGCAACTGCTGCTACAGTTATGATCACTATGGGCCACAGCCCACATTTTTCCTCCTCCCCATTATGAAATATGATGCCAGGAGTTTTCCTTGACATAGATAAACGCATTTTGCACTAGACGTGAAGAAAAACAGGACAATTTTTTTTTTTTCATTCTATACAGAATAGCAATTCCCAGTCCTGGGAATTCTGAATCAATTCAAATGTCTGCTTGATTTTTTTTGCAAAACTATACTTTGAATAATTCTTTGATTTATTATTATTTTATTTTTTAAAGAAAAAGCCAGGAATCTGAGTTGACCCAATATTGGTAATTTAAGCAATAAAATGTTATCATTTGGAACCTTATAGTAAATGTTCTACTTGTTTACATGGTCGTCTCCTGTGGTCACATAATTTAAACAGAATCTCTAAACAGTTTGAATAGAACAATTTGTTACCGAATTGTATCGCTAATAATAGTCTGAATAATCAGACTATTATTCAGCAAACAGTTTTTATGCACAGTTTGGAGGTGTGTGCACACTTCTCCCTAGTTTGGATATGCATGATGCTGTTTGGGCTTCATAGATACTGATCTCAAACTACAAAGGGCTGGACATTGTGTGCTCTATTTATGAGTGACGATCGCTGGAAAACATTTAATTATGATAGCATCGCTAAAAAAAATTGTTATATCGATTTGATTAACCCACATTTTCCAAACATTTTTCATTACATTTGCCACTCAAAACTTAAGATTTGGGCATTGGTCCACCATTCTTACTCCACTGTATAGGAAACCTTTCTTACAATCATGTTGATTATTTGCCACAAAATATTTGATGGTTCTCTCACTACACCCTAATATTTTAGCAATTTTAAAAAAACTTTTTTGTTTGTTTGTTTGTTTAGGAGCTAAATCTCCTTTCTTGGTCTATTTTGCTAAAGAAAAGAAATTGTCTCATGGTTATGCACATCTTAATACACTATTGACCTGCATAGCCCATCCTTTACCATTGAACAGGTACTGATCACCTGCTATGCTTTAATCCATCTTGGAAGTGAAAAAACTCACTTGCTTAATAATCTTAAAGTCTGAGCCACAGTCCTTTTGTTTTCAGTTACCTTGAGAACAAAAATAACCACCTTCTCTTATCCTTGTGAATTATTTGCACTGTCTTAAGAAAAACACAAACCTTTAGTAAATATTTAGGTCAATAACGGCTGGCGTCTTAAACAAATCTAGGTAATATTTCCTGGTAATTTTTTTTTCTGTCAGTGCCAGCTGCTCGTTAATTACTAATATTGACTTTCTGATCCTCCACACTTTATGAAATCCTCTTAGTTTCAATAGAGCCCAATGCAGAAGCGGCTTTTGTTCTCTGGCTGGCTTAATCACGGTGTAAATAGAAATTCAGCAAGACTTTAGAAATCATGTAAAAAGAAAGCAGACTCAACATCAATCAGAAAAGCTCACGTTGTTCTTAATCACAAAATTAAGAACCAATTTAATTGCTAATTGTTCACACTAGCCCTGTAAACCATTCCAGGCTAATGAGAATCTATTAATACATCTTTGTTTCTCTGAAGTCCTGAAAAGTTGCACAACAGCAACACTCCCACCTAAAAATAGACGCGCTGTGGTTTTTATCGAGCAGTCAAGACATTCTGCACCCAGTGAGCTTTCTCCTGATGCTCACCGGGTTTTATCCACAACCAAAGTCTAAAATGTGACAGTTCTAGATAAGAAATATGTGGAGTTTAAAAAAAAGAGCATTATCAAAGACATTTTGTTAAAGAAAAACCTAATTAATATAGGCCACAGAGCTGAGATACTTGTTGCAGGTCAGATATTTATAAACCTTGGCGAGAAACTCTGAAAATGCACAGAGGTGGCAGAGGCATGCTGCAAGTATCCTGGACTTGCATGAAGGCTGTCTCAGTTTATAGTTCAAACAAAAACATCTAATTTCTGTTCTGATTATAAAAAGCAACTTTTCCAACCCTAAAATAGCAAAGTCTGGAAGATTTTCTGACTCTACTGTGCAGAATCCATTAAATTAATGTTTTAGGGGTGATGAGGTTTGTCTTCTCCTTGTAAGGATATCCCGCAATCTTCAAAGCAGCTCTGATATTTAAAGTGTGCACAATAAAAATGATTTATGCAGCTTGTGCCTCGTTATTCTTTTCCACTAAATGAAATGCTTTCCACTGCCAAGCTCTTATCTCAGAGCAGGGCTTCTTCTCAAGGTTGCTTACGAATGTCATAGTTTATGACTGACTATTGCAGAGATAATGAGACACGTTTGGAAGAAAAGTCATTTCTTGAATCTAAATAGATGGACAATAAATTCAAGTAGAGTTTTTAATTCTATAAGCTTGTGTTTTATACTTATAATTTGAATATTTAACATCATGAGATGCAACTTGTTATCTGTGACAAAACTGAATGCTTAGTAAAATATCCTGGACCAGGACGGTTTTCTGCATTTGCCTATACTTTTTTTTTTTTTTTTTTTTTAATCACTGTAATTCTGCAGACTCGTCCTCATTTCTTCAGTAAACATAACCAGTTGCTTGGCTAGAGGAAACTACAAAAGACTTACGTTTACACATCTGTCATCTAAACTTTAATTCTCCATTCTCATTCAACTCTTTCTGTAACTTTGGCTTACATAAAAGCCACAGAGTTTGACGGGAAGAATCCACATGTTTACCCTGACCGAGGCTCAGGTGAGCAGTGAAAAGCCCTCGGAAAGCCGGATAACCAGCTGTTCCAAACCGTTTCGGAGAAGCAGCTCCATAATAGGCTGCATGAGGTGCAGTGACTGGACTTGTTTTTCATACTGGGATCAGTGAGCTGGAAGGTTCTTTTTTTTAAAAGTCAACTTCAATTGTTACAACTGAACCAACAGAAAGGAGTGGCTCTGCTTTCAGAGACGTTATGGGACTGAGAAAGGCAACTGAAGTAACGCATTTCAGGCTTAATCAGTACATTTAATAATAAGATTTAATGCGCTATATATTTTTATGGCACAAAAAAAATATGGAGAAACATTCCTTGTATACAATGTGCACTGTTTGTCGCACTGATAACCGAATTAGAACTGAACCGATCAGGATTTTCCAGACAGATTTCTCTCTTTTTAAAGTTTGAGAAGTCAATTCGAATTCTGACTGATTATCCTGAAGGACTACCAACTATTCAAAGATTGAAAAAAATACTGGATATTCTTTAATAGAGCTAGAGGTTTACAGATTTATGAGATTATTCTCATTAATGCATCAAAGGCTTATTTCTAAACAATAAAGATTGTAGTGCTTAAATTTGGCCTTTATGCACTAAAAGATTAACTTTGGTGCATAAAAGTTGGTGTTTTATGTACTGAAAGTTGCATAAAAGGCCAACATTTTATGGTAATGTGTAAAAAAAAATGCTTCTAGGTTTAATAAACTTAGTGAATAGGATGTTTAAGGTTTTTCCTTAAATCTAACCTTATCAACGGTAAAATTGGCAGATTCTGAGCCTTTTCAGTTTTGTTCCATTGTATATTTTCCATATATGAAATTTCCAAAAAATTACTTGTTGCTAATATGAATCCTTTGCAGAACAAACTAATCCAAATCCAAAGTTCCCTTTGCTGGTTATTCTCTGCCTGTGTGTAGCCTGGTCTTGTGGTCATTATACTTTGTTTAATGATGAAAACAGTTCCTTACTGTGAAAAATTGGAAAGTAATGTAAAAACAAATGTCCAAAAACTGCTTTTGGCGAATCACAAGACCAATAAAAATGTTCCTTTTTGTGTTTACATGTGTTGTAACTGTCGATTCCAAGTCTGGAATCAATAATTTAAAACAAACGCCTCCAAAAAATAAACATATACATTACTGTATCAACCAATCTTGCTCCCACATTTGGTTTCCCGTAATCGTTAGACCAGCAGCGGTCAAAATAATTCATTTGCAGTTTCCTGGAGAGAGAGAAGGCAGAAACAGAAAGGCTGGATGAGCAAGCAAAAAAGCAGCGATG
The DNA here is from genome assembly GCA_903066825.1 of Alfaro cultratus. NCBI lineage: Eukaryota > Metazoa > Chordata > Actinopteri > Cyprinodontiformes > Poeciliidae > Alfaro > Alfaro cultratus. The sequence goes on from CAEFZX010025758.1 coordinate 8,907, forward strand.
CCATCATGGGACCATGAGCTGCATCGCCGTACCACCACTCTCTCCAGGCTGCTGGGATAAGACAACACAGGGGCACAATGTGCCCATTCATCACCACTACAGCATGCTAATAAAAGATGATGGCATTCTCCCTTCACAGAGATTTAAAAAAGGAAATTACTGTAAAAAACTATGTCATGAAAATAAAAATAATCAAGAACATACAAAGGTGACACAAATCCCCAAAAAACTTTTAAAACAAATTTTAAAAAATGCCAAAAAAGGATGAATTTGTCTTCTATAGGAAGTTTATATCTGTGGAAAATTATGAGGAAAAATATTCACGTTATTCGATTAAGGCATAATGTTAGCTATAGAGTGTTTGTTTCTATTAGGAAATTTGAAATGATTTCATGTCAATCAACTAAATTAAACTGCAGTTTCTAGTTCAGGGGTCTAAAACTTAAAATTAAAGTTATTTTTTCCTTCAATTCTACTGAATAAAACTTATTTAGAGCCACAAATATTACATGGCATTTTGGACAAAAACAACTTGTATCTATTTTAGGAAATGTCTTTTTTATAATATTTTTTTTTAAAAGCACCATTTCATTTTTTTTACATTTTTAAATAAAGTTTATTGAAAACATGCCAAAGGCAGATAAATTTGTGTTCTATGTCATATTTGTAAAAAGTTACGAAAAAACATTTATAAAAACAGAACTAAATAACTATTAATGGTACTTTTAGAGTTATTCTGTTGTGAAAATAGAATGCAATTATTTCAATAAAAAACTGTTCAAACCTGCACTCTGTGACTGAAAATATAACCTGGTTACTTATAAGTTTCAGTGAAAGTTATGGAGGGTCATTGTGGAAGGTCCAAAGAGCCACTGGAGGCTCCAGAGCTGCAGGCTGTAAACCCGTTTGGCTTTCCAGAGCCCTGGTTCCCCTGATCCAGTTGGATGTCGAGGTGCATTTTCAGCAAATAAATGATGCCTTCATAATAAAACAAAGTTTCAAATCAAACTTAATACAAAAACAAAAACACACATTAAAAAATGGCTCAAATCAAACTTAATTTTTCCAATAAATTGATTTTACCAAACAGGAAACCTTCACCCCATCAACTAAAAGCACAATTCAAGTAACCTGAACCAGATCTACTTAATGTAATAAGAAGCAAGAGAATCTTCAAAACAACAAATTTACCAAACATACTTTACAACCACTAAAATGTAAATTTACAAAGCTAACAGCATTCTGAAAATACACAAGTAAAAACTACACACACAACTAAAAATCTGTGAGTGACACCCACCAAGATCACAAGTGGCTAAGGAGGAGGTGACGAAGCCATGTGTACAACACAAGCAGATGTTTGCCTGGAAACAAAGTTTTGCATTTGTCTTGTTTACATGATCTGCGGCTTCTCATCGTTCCCACTTTCAACACTGAAAATCTTACATAGCTGTCGCTGCTGCAACAAACAGGGTGCTGATATCAAAGAAATTACATCTTTTAACCCTCAGATTAAAACATCTGCTGGTAATGCAGACTCATACCTGCATTGTTGTGGTAGTACAGTAGTAAGACTTAACCTGGAGCTAGGTTGTGGAATAAAGAATATATTTAAGCTTACTAATGTTTTCTACATATGATATAAAGTTAAAATAAACATGTAACCAAAATTCTAAAAGTTGTTTCTAATTTTGGGTTTGAAGCCTTTTAGCGACACTAGGCAACTAAGCAATGAAAATGACTAATACTAGTATAAAGAAGCAATGACAACAATTTAGGTAATTGTAAAAAATGGAAATTCTCTCCATGCATTCTTATCATGAAATTTTGAATCATTGGATTCCTGCAGGTAGAAAGTAATGAAGAAATTATGATTTACATAAGTACATACCTTAATCTGATGAGCATATGGTACAGGAAATAAATATTTCTGTATTTATCTTTAGTTGAAACAATGTAGGATGAAAGCTAATGGCTATTCTAAGACATTGTAGTTTAATTTGTAAAACTGATTTTATATTGTAAAAACAAGCAAGGAGCTCACAGGTTTGTGCAGCAATGAAATTTTGTATTTGAAACACTATTGCCGAAAAATTTATGGTTGTTCAAAAACATTTTCAGTCAATTTAAAAGTTTTTTTTTCTTTTAGAAATAGCATCAGTTAACACACAGATTGAAAAGTCTGTCTCAGTTCTTAAATGCCTAGTGACTCTAATTAGAATCATACTAAAAACTTACACTAATTGCAAATTATTTTGTACAGTTGGATGTAAATTCAGGTATTAAGGGGTTAAAAACATGCATGAGTTGTAGGTGAAAGGTCAACATGTTCACCGAGTCTGTTGCTTGCAGCTTTTTCAATTCAATTTATAATATAGCACCAATTCACAACAAATGTCATCTCAAGGCACTTTATAAAAAATCATTTCAATTTAACCATACAATCCAATCATCCTAGTTATCACATAGAGCAATATGCTCAATTAATCACTCAAAGTAGATTTAAAAAATTACCTTAGGCAGAGGGCAAAAAAAGGTGCAAGAAAAACAGAAACAAATGCAAAAGAAAATCTGCAGACGTGACCTTGTGAAGACGGAGACCCAGCTGAACCAGATCTGTAAATGAGTTTGTATAACTGCAACCACAGGAAGTGAAACCCCAGAGGCACAGCCTTCCTGTTCGTTTAAAAGGTCCAGAGACAATATATATCAAGAATTTACCAACTAATGCTAACAACCTTTTGACCACATTCGGAGGCCGATGCTGTATTTGTGTAACGGAGACGGTGAGGTTAGCAAGTCATCAAATTAATGCTCAGGAAAAGCTGATTAAATATCCTGTCTGCAGAAATACGGCTGAAAACAGTCTGTGTGGCACTAATTTAAATATTAATAAAAAGAAAATTCTGACAATTAAAAAAATGTCGATGATCCCCAAGACTTTGGGGGAAATCTTCTGTGGACTGATGAGGCAAAAGTGGAAGTTTTTTGGACATTGTGTTATACCTGGCATGAGACCAACCAAGAATTTCACGAAGCATCATACCAACAATTAACATGACATAGTTGAACATGAAAAAAACGGCATCATTTTATTCTCAGAGAGCCATCCGCCTACCGAACTTGACACCAAGCTCTGGCTGAGCTAATTTGACAGAGCTCTGTGCGAAAAGTTGAGATGGTCAGAAGTTTGTTGATGTGCATTATGTGGAAATTACACTCATACAGCGATGTTGACATTTCATTCAAACTATCTGGTTTTTGTATCCGCAGGAGACATGAATACTGTTTTAGGAATGATTGTCTGATGCAATGAGGATTTATATACAATGTACAATTCATCACTAAATAAGTATTGTAATAGTAATGCTGTGAAATGACTGAAAGCTCCTAGGTGGAAATTGCAACTTTGTTGTCCACTGAGGAGGCTGCCTGTAGAAAAGTGTGGCTCTCTCCCTGTCACTGTTTCATAAAAGCAAAACAGAAGCTTTAGGGAACCCCTAAGTGTTTTCTGCCGTTGTATGAAAGGTTTGTGCGAAAATGAACGGTGACGGCGCCATGAGTTTGTGACCTACTGCTCGAGTACCTTTCAGTTATGCAATAAGATAAAAATCTAAAGCACTCCAGCAAGGCCATCTCTGAATAGCTCAAAAGAAAAGTAAAGTTTTGGAGTGACCAAGTCAAAGTCCAGGCTAATATGGTACCGTTAAACAGGGTGCTCCAGTTGGAAAAATCTCACGTGTGGCTGAATTAAAAAGAGGAAAGTAATTGGGCCAAATTTTCATCACTCTATGTCAGTTATCGTAAACACATGACGACATTTATTACTGTAAAGGGTGGCAAAACTACTTATCAGCTTTAGAGGGCAATTACTATAAATTCTTGGCTACAAGTCACAGTTTTTTTCCCCCCATAGTTCAGGTGGTTCTGCAGCTTGTAATCCAGAGTTTTCCTCCCTATTCACATTTTTTTACTTATGAGTTGAATGTTAATTCCACCATCAAACATTATCTTTCATCAAAATGAACGAGATCTCTCTGAGGTTTGACAATTTCAATAAACTCAACTTGTATGTTTTTTAACTCTTCATGACGCATTTTTTGACTTATGCAACTTCTACTCCAGAGCGATTTATAGCCTGGACAATACGGTACTTTACCACACAGAGTCAGCTTGGTATTGGATAGTTTTTTTTATCCCTAAATCAGCTTCTTTTTGTACTTAATTTGCTTAAGTAATAATAGTAATAATGATAATAATAAATACAAAAATTTACTTAAGAAAATAAATTAAACAGAAAAAATATTAAAGAAAAAAAGAGTAACTTATTTGTTTGTTCCACTTTAAAACAAAAGTGGAACCAACAGGAATATTCTTTACAGTCTTAAAAACATTCATTACACCAAGAAAAAACATTAGATCTGGTAGCCATTTTTGAAACTCTTAAGAAGATATTGTGTGATAAGAGTGAGCAAAGCAAGGATGACGAGTCAACAGATGTATCCTGTTCTTACATGTTGCCTCTGGGTTCCTCTTGACAGCAGCAGGAGCTGAAGAGGAACCTAAAGACTTAAGGAGGAGTTGGAGGGAAATGATAAACTTCTTACTCAGCATGAAAACAGACCAGCTCTGCAAATATGGTACAGAACAGAGGAGAACATACTGGCCATAAAGTTTAGCCGTAGGGGAATCTCGCGCTTTTCATTAAACTGGTATAACAGCTGGATAAAAGTTGAAAGAGCAAGTAGAGAAAACATCACATGACTAATTCGGCAATGAGACATCAATGGTCAAAGCTAACCGGCGGCTCACATGGTGGAACAGAATATTTTCTCTTTTCTATACAGAATAATCGCCTTCTTCATCTACATTGATGAAGCTCTCTGAATGCCCTCTACGTAAAGATAGGAGATAAACTGATGTAATCTGTACTTTCTAGCAAGGTTAAGCGAACAGAGATAAATTCAAGCATCAGTTGCATCATGCTGTCAGACTGAGGAAGAGGAAAGAAAGCAAAGCGATCTGCAGATAAACTCAAACCCATTAGAGGATGAGGAGTAGCTGGTGCAAGAGATTACACATTCATCAACTAAATCAGAAAGCTTCATCTTAAAGTGGGTTTTTACACCTGAGGTGTTTAGTCCGTTTAAAACAAATTCGCTTTGAGACAGTTTGGAGGAAATAGTCTCAGTACGGTTCTTAATGAACAGTAGAACGGTTCGTTCATGTTGCGAATGTGATCAGACCCAAATCCAACACAGCTTCCAGGTGTTTGCTTCAAATTTGAGTCAAATGCCTTCCTGTAGTCAGGTCTGCGTTGCATTCTGGGATGCGGTGGAGTAAATAAACTAACAAACAAAGCAGTACATCTTTTTGGTAAGGCATAAAACCGCATGCAACTTTTAAAACATCTCAAACTACTAAATCTCCTTACAAACATTTTAATTTACTTAGAATAATTGAGCATATTGTACTGATTGATCAATAGGGATGTATGAGTGATTGAATTCAAATGATTTTGCCATGTCAAGGCACTTGAGACGACATTTATTCTCAATTGACACAATTAAACTGAATTAAATTCAAAATCATACTGTGTAACGCTCAAATGAATGTCTGAAAAATACATTCTTCGCATTTTCTACCAGCTTTGACCTACCCGACCAATAAACACACACACCGGAAAAAGTTACAAGTTAAACCCATCAAGTGATTTGGAAAGTAAACAAACTATAGGAGTTAAAATCACCTTAAAATGCATCAGTATTCTATTGTTTGTTGTCACAGTAGGCCAAAATGCATAGAAAAGGCCAAACTTCATTGCCAGTAAATACATTTCTAATCTAAAAACACATCAAGTTTTGACAAAGCCAAAATGTTTAAAGCTGTAGGTTTAGATGTGGCAACAGTCAAAGGAGAAGAACCCATTTGTCTGATGATGCAACATTGAGTGGTTTGTAGATGCACAGAGATAATGGTGCAGTTGATTACTTTAATCTGACTCCTTCATGTTTACTTTCTTCAGAGACGTTATGACCACATTTCTGAAAACAATATGCATTTTTTATGCAACAATTTATGCTAGATTCACACTTTTTGACAAATATAAACTATTTGGGACAAACTGTCCAATTAGGCATTGGCTGGTTTTGGTCTCTAAATGCAGTTGGCTGTCTTGAAACACTCAATTAAATTGTAAGTTGTTGGTAGATCTTGGGAGATTTAAGACAAAAAATAATCCTGCACTTTGAAAGAATTTATTGCTTCTGGTGGAGAACAGAATAAACAGAATCACCGATATGTATACTGGGTAACTATTCCCATCATTTGTCTGTTTATTACTTTTTATTCAATATTTTGTTCTGCAAAAATATTGAATATTACTACCGTTCACACAATATATATAAATACTAACTCAAATATTTATCTGTACGCTACAACTTGAATGATGAATTAGTGTTGCACAATATTGGAAAAATCTTACAATGGAGGTGATATTAAAAATATTACGATGACGAGAACAGTTGCAATATTAGTCTTTCCTCTCTCTCATCTGTACTCCCATCACTCTGCGGCTTTGTGCATTGTGGGTAATGTCATTTATGTCCAGTGAGCATCTGATACCATTAAACTCTGTCCAACTATTACATACGCATGAGAAATCCAAGTTCATAACACTTGGAATATGTAGGTCAACAATTATTGCATTCCAAGCAAATCTTTGCAATGAGGATATATTTACAATACATTTTCCTGCCTTATTATGAATATTATTAAATATATGGGAGATGTTTTGCCCAGGTTTCAAAAAGAATTTTTTTTTAAGTTTTCATTATCACCTTAGCACAAAATGTTGCACTACCTGCCACTATTGTTTTAAAAAAATCCTCATTTATTTCTTTATTTCAAGATTTCCGACTTTGAAAAGCTTGGAAAGCTTATTTTCAACTTTCAAAAACTATTAATGAAACACTGCTTTCTTTGTTTACAACAAAGACATTTATACAACTTTCTTTCTAAAACATTGATGCAAAAAGATGGTTTAGGTGTTGCAGAAAAATACAAGAAGAATTGGACTGAGAGAAGATTAAACAGAAGCTCAAACGATTTTTAGGGGCTACATGTAAAATCTAAACTTCCCAACTAATTTTTATTGGTGATGGAAAAGTTTTGTAAAAAAATATATAAATGACTAAGCAATAATTATATCCAGTTCCAGTGTGTAAATAACTACTTGACTTGCAGTGGTTATGGTCATTATAGAGCTGAAACAAATTTGACAAATGATTTAACAAAATACCAAATAAATTATTGTCGCAAATTTTGATTTGATGCTTTGTTTAGTCGGTATAAATGTGCACTGCTCAGCAGTTTTGTGTGTTATGGCTGAGAGTTATAATGACTGTTTACTGATGAGGACAAGAACAGCAGAAAGCTCTGATAGGCCATTAAACAAATTATATCTAATTCTTGAAACGACATTCCTTGTTTACAGAAACAAGGAATGAAACAGGCCTACTCTGTTCTGTATTCTCAGTTTAAATAGATTTGTACATCTATTAGTGAACAAATTCCTTATAACTTGCATTATGTTACTTTCAATCAGGATTTAAACACGCAATTCTAAATCCATGCGTCCACAACCAACAGTTTTTAGATGTTTTCCCAGCTTGAACACACTCCTGTTTAAATCAATGTGCCACTGACAGGCTTCTGTTGAACTTTATGACCTGCAGGAGGTAATGCATTCATAACAATCCTGTCTGTCGTGCAGAAAACAAGCAGGGAGGTGTGCACTAAGAAGAATGGGTGCCTTGCCCTTTTTCTCACAATGTGAAGACCATTTTATGCTCTGCTTGTGAATGACGTTTTCTCACTTTTACTCAAGATTTATTTCCAGGAATACTTTTTTTTGCTGTAGTTTTACCTCAAAATCTATGACACTTCAATATATACTTAAATATATGTGACAAGCTGAGCAGAGTGAGACATAATGAAGTAATCTATGACTAACTGTGACACCCTGACAGCTAAGCATTTACCTTGAGAAAGACTGATGAGCAAAGGTCGTTGTGTAACCTTGTGTTACTGGCAGGCGAATAAAACCCAACGCAGCAGCCACTTCACATGATTATATGATCACACTGTCATGACTGCTTGCAGGAGGAACTGTGGTTTTTAATTTTTTTTCCTCTCTTTTTCATTTGAGGAGTGAGATCAGGCTTGTAGGCTGAGATTAAAGTGTGTTTACAGTGTTGTGCTGCAAGAGGAGGCATGTTTGTCGAATCTGATTTGTTGACTCGGAGTTCCTTTGTTTTTTTACTCATATTCAGAGTTATAATTTTAGGTTTTATTATTTATTATTTGACATTTTAGTTGTTAGGCCAGAGTAAAAAGAAGCATAAGATAGATTGAATCTTATTTTCAAGTGTTGTTTTACTGCATTTGTTCTCACTGATCCAGTTAGTCTGCTTTAGTGCAGCAACAAAGCAAAAGAACTTCCCACAACATAAAAACAATCATTTGGTACATCTGGTTGAGTTTCCATCAGGGTCAGACGAGGCAGTTCTGCAACTCAAAGTCTACTGAAACCCACAACGCCATAATCACTGAACCGTTTCAGAAACAGCTGTTTAGAAAAAAAAAAAAGAAAAAAAAAAAGTGTCTCCTCACTTCCTTGTTTTCTTCTAGTCTGACTGAACCTGAAAGACATTTTTATCTTTTTTTCCCTTTTCCTGTAAGCGAACAGCAGCAGTTTTGCAGAGTCATGAGGAGCATGTTTACAACTTCAAGAAGAGCCTTGAAGAGCTGTAATGTGCAGACGCAGCTTATTGCTCAACATTCGACCTGTCATCCGGGACACCCCAGCAGTTTTGCTTTACTGTTGCAACCCAATTACGTTCGCACACGTCAATTGCTGACGTTTCCCCTCGATGTTTTTACTTCATCTGAGAATATTTTTGTGAGACAATTGTAAACCAAGCAAGAATTTGGGGGAAAAACAAAGTTTCTAGACATTTATCATGTCAAAACTCCTCACTTTTCCACCCCCCAATCCAATTTCATCCCATAATTTTTTAGGAATCCACTTTAGTTAAAAACATCCCCTTTAGCTTGTGCTGCATCACCATCACATGATCAAACAAATACTGCATGGCCAACCATCCCTGAAACACCTAAAAAATGGCAACAAGATGGAAATTAACAACGATCAGTCAATGCTGATATAGATGCCGATATATTGTGCATCTCTAATTATTTTAGCCCATTTTGTCTAAATTAGGTAGAACCATTTCAGCCAAGCCTTCACTTCTACATTGTTTTGTTATTCCAGTATTGGCGGGGTTCATCCTGGATATGTGTTGGGTACCACAGTGGTTTTTAATTTGTCAAATTGATTTTTTTAATGTTAATTTTAGCAACCACCTTCTTTGTTAGGTTAGGGATTGAGACTTTTTCTTAAGACTGAACATTTCTATACTCCCTTTTAAGCTCATAATGACAAGTAACATGACAGGACTGTCCTGCTGTAAAACCTTTCCAAATAGAATTGCAGAGCAGAAACATGCCACAAAGTTTATTTTTGCTAGATTGTCATGCTATAAAAATGGACCTCAGCCTGGAAAAGCAGAATGACTGTTGATAAACAAGTTTCTAAATTACCACTCCTTAGTGGTGGTGGTGTTTTTACCAGAGGCTCATGGATTAAAAATATGACAATGTCAAAAAATGCACAAAAACAGCCAGACAGGGGGTTAAAATTTGTACGCTTTGAGTTGCAGTATTCAAGAATTAAAATGTTTCCTACACTTCAAAGCCAGACTTTACAAAATAACACTTTTTTTCCTCCATTTGTTTCACTGTTTTATTGTACATCACTTAACTGAATAAAATGTACAACAAACCAAATTTCACAATTCGTATACGTCACAAAGTGAGATAATAAAAGGCAGTTCATAAAGTAGGGTTTGGTCAAGTACAAATATTTGTGTTTTCTTCTCTGTTTTTAATCCACATTTGTCCTCCTGTGGTATTTTCTTATATTCTGTAAGACTACAACTTAATCTGGAGCCACATATGAGAACACAGATAGTTTTACAAATAATTAGCCATCACCTCCCCCCAAGAAAACAACAATAAACTGGTTTGTGAAGAAAAGCAGGAGTGTTTCATCATCCAAGACTGCCAACAATGATCACCTGACAGACTTACACCAGGTCTGGTCAAACTAGTTAGCCCACCAAGCCCCCATCTGCAGCACAACCTGTACTAGTTAACAACACCTGGAAAAACGTTAGAATAAATATTCTTTTAAAGTCTAAGAAGTAAAAATATCCCACAGTATGTTGTTAACTGGAATGAAAAATGAGATGCGTTGTTGCAAGAGAGATTGTAATCCAGAGTTTGACCAAAGTTGCTCGTCTAGCAGAGTTTACTCAAGCCAACTCCTTGAACACCTTTGTGTTGATCCTAATTGTTTGCTCAGATAATGTCAATCCTTACACCTCTGACAGATATTCGCGGAAGTAAATGTTACGATTTACATTTTTCACATTTTTGTGAAACGCTGCAATGTCTTACTTACAACTGTGCAGTTGTTGAAAGAGGGCGATTTGCTTGAAGTAAGTTTACCATTAACTTAGAGCTAGAGATTCACCTAGCAGCTTTTTTTTTTTTTACTTGTTTTCCACTTTTTCCTCCAAGGATTATAAAACTTAAAAATTAGTTTTAAATTTCCAACAGAAAAACAAATACAACATAGCCGACCACCCATAAAACACCTACAAAATGGCAACAAGATGGAAGCAAAAGTTTTTTAATAGTACGGCATTAAACTCATTTATGTTGTTTTACAACTGCCATTAATATTTTTTTTGTTAAAGATTGTTTCAAGTTTATTTTTTAAAAAGGGGACACTACCCATTAATCAACATTTAAATGTAAATGCATTAAATTATAGCCAAGTGGCTAATTTCCACCACTAATCCCAATGGCAGGTTGATGTATGAAATGTTTAATAATAAGAAAAAGAATCCACAGACTAAAAAAAGAAACTTCATGAAGACGAAAGGCAGGTGAATAAATACTGTTTGCTATTTATAGTCTATAACGGCTCAACAATTTGGACTAAGTTGATAAAGTTTAATAGAGTTAGCTACACTAAGCTAGACAAATTAGCCCTTAAACAAATCTACTGCTGTTAAACAGATCCATGTCCTTTATTTTGGTAAATAAGAGTTTTGTTAACCCAGGCCGCCCTAAGCAAATAAACAAATAAAAATATAGAGACACCCCTGTTAGAACCCCAATCTGGACGTAACATGTTGAATATACGGAGTTCATTGCTGTATGTTGACACATTTGGGGGCAAATCCTCAAACTGCAGCAGCTGAAGCAGGATGTATGTGGAAAAGTTGCTAATTTTAATCCCTGCTGATGCAGGTAAATCCAGAGGAGTGTAGATTACCCAAAAAATGTACTCAAGTAAGTGTAGTACTACTTGAGCATATTTTTACTCAAGTAAAAAGTAGCTGTCCAAGAAATTACTCAAAAGTAAAAAAGTGTTTGGTAAATAAGTAACTGACCAAATGATCAATCATTAAATATTTTTAAAAATCAGATCATTAGATGGACAAAAATATAAAGTTAAATAAAATCTTTGGTATCTTATGGACCAAACTGATCATATTTCATACAAGTAACAAAAAAAAAAAAATCAATAAAAATCAGGCAAAAGAAAATGTTTCCAGAACAGTTTCTTTTAATAAAAAGAAAACTTATGAACTTTAAGAAAAACTACAGGTGTGTGTGTCTCCTGAATTTTTACTCAAGAGTAGCAATCCTATATAATAAAATTACTCAAATAAAAGTAAAAAGTACAGTAAAAATACTCCTAAAAGTACATTTGAATATCACTACTCCCAGGAATAAAATTTCTGGATGAAGAGCAAATATGTTTTAACCAAAAATTCACCAGACACACACCTGCCGTTTTTGTTAAAGTTTCAGAAGTTTTTATTGCAATAAACTGATTTAGAAACATTTTTCTTTTGCCCGATTTTGTTGGTTGTTTTTTTTATTTTTTTCTGGGTACTATGCCCACCTCTGAATGTAACCAGTTACTATCCAACTCTGGTTAAAATGCAACAACCTGGATTTGAGGAGGAATGACCTCCTTAAGATCCAACTGCAGACACAATTTCGTGTTACTGGGACACAAACTGGCGTTTAGGGGAAAACAAGACCGCTTTACTGGGGAGTGTAAACCAATTACACACATCTGATCCATCTCTGAGGAGGAAGATCTTCACTGAACAACATAAGGCGGGTGTGACCCAGAAATGGAGAACATACCTTCTGCGACCAGCTCCTCCACGGTGACCTGGTACCGGCCAACCGCGAACACTTTCCCGAAGTAGCTGCTGACCCCCGAGCTGGAGCTGGTACCGGACGCCCCTCCGAGTCCTCCGCTCTCGGACTTTGGCATTCTGGAAAACTTCTTCATCCTTCAATGTTCCTCGCCGCGACCTCTAATCGGCGGTGATTTAACCACGCAGTCCTTTTTAAACTCGGTACCGTCCGACGTCCCCTATCTGTTTATCTGGACTCTTCTCCTCTCCTGCATGCTCCGTGTCCGGTACTTCGAGAGGAGATCCCGCAGTTAAAATAAAGCCGTCATATCATAGTGGCGTGTAGGGGGAGAACCAGGTCGGCGTCCCTCGGCTCCTGACAGCAAAACCTGGGTTCGTTAGCTGGCTAGCATACATGTAGTGGGGACGCTCCTCCAGCGCACACACAAAAACATAAAAGGAGGACACGAACAACAAAGCGGTTGATTCTAGTGTGGATAACACCTTTTACAGGAAATACACCCAGTTCCGACAGTCCAATAAATGTAACTGCGGCGTCGTTGGCTCCACACGCACACCGAGAGGACTTCTTCACTTCATCCGCGGTCAGTTAGCTCGTTAGCCGCTGCGTCGCGACAGATGAGACACCCCGAATTTTTTTTTTTTCTTTCTTTTTTTAAACAGCAGCAACCTGCGACTGCAGTGACCGTCAGCTGCTTATCAGAAACCGTCCGTTTCGTTAAATGAATCCCCACGTCTCATTTTTGTTTCTTTTAGCTCCGCCAACGTTAAACTTCCCGTGATTCCCCCAACCGTAGGCTTCAAAATAAGTGGGTGGTTTGTTATTTACCCAATGAGTGTGACAACCAAACCTGGCGTAGCCCCGCCCACTTCTATTGTTATGATTGGTGTAAGTGGAGATGTATGGAAGCCCGTCGATGCCAATAAGAAGCGGAAAATAATGAATGAATTCAGGTTAGAAATTAAACGCCCATTTCTATTTTTGAAATTGTGAAATAAATCAATTAAACTGAATCTAATATGAACATAGCAGGTTCTTTAAATACATATATAAATATAAAATATATCATTTTTATGTATATACATGTGTGTTTTGTAATAAAACTAAATCTTTCATAATAGACTATTTTATAAACATACATTTGTAAGATAGATCGCTTGATAGCTATTCAGTTTTTTAGTAAGGTACGAACTAAAACCAGGATGTTCAAAATATGCTGTCTTTATCCATAAATAGAAATGGATGGTCACAGAGTGAATGAACTTACTCAACTCTTCACTGCTTCACACTTCACACACCCCTTTCAGTAAATCATTCAATTACAAAGAATGTCATGACTGCTGGGTCTGTTGATTTTCTGTTACACTTTAGTGGTGAAATAGTTTCCATGGGGAAATATAATTTCAAACAAAAAAATATATATAGTTCTGGTAGTGATGTTTGAATAAAAATGTACACAAGTATAGAAATGTACCTTAATTCAAGCTGTAATGTTTTATATTCAACCTGTGGAAAAAAGAGAGGGTGTAAATATTTTCTTCTTCATTTTCAACTTGGAAAAGTAATATTAAGAAAATTATTTCCCAGCTAATTACAAGAAAATCAAAGTAAAATATTGTACCTTTAGTGTCATTCTGTTTTAGAAATTCAATGGAACTTACCTGAATCTGAATAGTTCAATTTTTAACAACAAAACTTTAAGAAATTAATAATACATACAGTTTTGTTGCTAATGTTCTCTAATATCTGTAAATTAGCAAGACTGGATCGACTTGCACCATCCATTAATTTACTGGATCCTGTTGAGGCAATTACTGGAGGGTCTTCTCACCAAATAGGTTGAATTGTTAAAGACAATCAGTGTTTTCTTAATGAAATCAGTTGGGAACTAGATGTGGTATCGGTTCTGGTATTCTCTGGAAACATTTTAGTGGAAAACATAAAATTTGAGGGTAGACGTGAGATATTTCCACTCCAATCCATTTACAGGTTACTCCAAGTCACAAATGTTTATTTTTAAACGTCTGCTTAGCTTTATGGCTATTTAACTGATATGTACTATTTTTTTATGTTTTTATCTAAGTTCTTTTCGAAATTGATCTGTACTACATTTTTATTCCTGACATCAATTTTAGTTTTGCTTAAATTTCACACTGATCTAAAAAGTGCTGAACTAATGAAGCTGATTCTCCCCCCATAAAATGTCATTTTAATACTTTTAATGTATTGTTCTTGGTAGCAATGGGGTTCCATATCAGCACCCAGACAATACTCATCTCTGACTGGGTTGCAGCAGTGACATAAGCAGTTTGGTTGAAGGAGGAGCACAAAACAGTCTGGAAAGAATGCAGTGCACAGAGAAGTAATGAATCTTTCCAAACTCCCATCTGCAACTAAAACAACAACAATCCTTTTAAGCTTTTCTAACTTCTGAAGTTTTCTCTTGACAAGGAGTTTAACAATCGCCACATATGGAACAAGCAATGCAGTTTTTCACCAGACTGCCAATGAGGAAGTGGTGTGACAGCTGCCTTAGTCCATGAACAAAGGCATGTACAGTATGTGCGGCAATTTATCAGAAAACTTATCAATTTAAAAGCGACCTATAAAGCATGACTGACAGTTTCCTCTGATGTGAACAAGTTAGCTGCTAGGAGAAGAAGAAAAAGTTCACAACTGTGTAGATAAGTGGGTGCGATAATCATATGTAGGTCATTGGTTATGGGGGTAGCACATGGCTAAGATGGGGATTACATAAGACATGAGGAGGAGTGGAGTGTGGTCACATGACTGCATAAACCCTCATGTTTGGACACATCTTGTTTCTGCAGGGTGGGGTGGAGAGGCATCTTCCCTCTCAGAAATGCTTATGGTTCTGTGGATAGCTGTGGAGTGTATGCTGCCACCTGCTGGTCTGATCTGCAACTTCAAGTAGAAAACCTGACCCAATATCTCCCCTCCTCAAAAAAGAGCAGAAGAAATCTGAATAATTGAGTTGTAAAGAGTAATTTATAATGTTTGCACGTTTTTAAGGAAAGAGAGAATTTTTTTCCAGAGGGATCTTTCAACCACTAAGCTTGCTCCCTTTTTAAATATCTATACAAAAGTCATACAATAAAATATCCAATTGCAGGAGCTCCATCCTGTGGTTAATTTTAGTACATTTGTGGGGTTAAAAAAAGCAACTTCATCTTCTACCCATACAGGCTGGAGCACGCGGAGACATTTTTTAACTATTCCTCTCCACAATTTCTCTAGATCTGGGGTGTCCAAAGTTTGGGCCAGGAGCCCCGTGGCCCTCTAAGGAATTTTGTGCGGCACTGGACTACAACAGATTAATGACAAATATTTGGTTTGATAATTCCGCTTAGAATCCAGGTCCTGAAATTAATCTACTTTGTTTATTATTGAGCAGAGACAAATGAAATAAATACAATTAAGCTATATTGGCAATTTTAACCAAAAAAAAAAAAAGAAATGAAAAAACATTTTGGCCCCCTCAAACAATTTCAACTTGACATTTTTAGGGCTACTAACAATTATTCCACTGGTTATTCTGACAATTAATTGATTAATCAGATTTTAATATATACACATTCTGCAGATTTTTCATTTAACACTTAAGCTTATTTCATGTAAAATTAGAGATACATGAGAAAATGCACATAAACAATTAATTCAATTCTTTTTTTTTTTCTTAAATAAAAACAAAAACATTTGATTGCCTAAAATGCAACAACACAGAATTCCTTAGTGAAGGCTCAGTAATTTGTGGAAAAAGATGCCTCTGCAGCTAAAAATACATATTTTTCAATTAATATTTGGACAGCAAAAGGTGCCCATTTCATCTTAGATACTGTGTATGTATATATATATATATATATATCTATATTCAAACATTTGCATTATAATACATGATGAAAATGGCATTTGGGATCTGTATCCTGATTTTGCTCAAAGCTTCAACTTCTAAAAGCGAGTCCACCTTTGACAAAAACAAAACTTTCATCTAACTGGGTTTAAATCAGGAGGGACAGAATCCAAAATTATTCATACCGACTGGGAAAATACTGGGAATCAAGCGGATCATCGAGATTTCTTTTGTTTTATTTCTTCAGCTGCAGTATTGCTGTATCTCTACACAACAATGACAACACAAATTCAGATCACAGGGATGCAACAGTCTGCATCAAACACGTCTTTTCTTTTGCAATTACAGTTTGTAGGTTTTGACAAGAGGAAAAGAGAAACAAAAAATTTACATATGGGGAACAAATAAAAGCATCCATTTAATGGAAATATGACGGCAGTTTAAAGGCTCATAAATTATGCACATCAGCTAATTGGAGTTATTCTAAGTCGGTGGAAAACGTATTGAATTCACTCTGAAACATATAGAGGCCAAGAAAGGTCAGCAAAGTGCAAAAACAACAATGCAACAACATCAACCACAACAGAAGTTATGCTTAACCTGACAGCATAACTTTCGATGTGGCTCTTTGCTGTTGTGTTGCGGCTTTTGCTTTTTGTTGACCTTTCTGGTCTTCCATAAAAGCTGGGGAAAAAAAACTTTCCATAAAAGCTAGCCTCTCAAGAGAAATACTTCCAAAAAATCTAAATATATACAAACTTCGTTTGTATATTACACAAAGAAAATCAGCAAACGTAAATATACTTTCCATAACATACAAATTAGATATGACAAGGTAACTGCAATTATCAGGAACAAACTCTACTATGTACTGAATGCACAATCACTATCAGTGTAAAATAAAACAAAACCCTAACAGGTTAATAAAAAATAACTCACCATATCGAGCTCATAAAAAAAAATGAATATAAAATAACTATAAAGAAAAATCTAGAGTTCAAGCTCCCAGTTGTCAAACTCTACTTGGTCTTGCTTCATGAGCTTGTCCCAGTACAAATCCATCAGAGCGCTTGGAATCATCTCCTCAGGGGTCACCAATTGGATGATACGAATTCTTCGTAAGAGCTGATATGGGTCCACTGATTCTGCAGAGAATTAAAACATAAAACTGTTAATGAAGTACAAAATGTACCAAACAAGAAAGGCAGGTGAGCCTTAGCATACAGTTAGCTTACTGGACCTTATTTGGAGCTATTAAAGGGTTAATTTACTTAGGAAATAGCAATAAATAACTCACAATGAAAAAGCGATCTAAAATATAAAGAAACTAAGGGCTATACACAGTGTATAAAATAAAAAAGATGTTTAATTATGAAATTAATTGACAAAAAATACTCACCAGGGAATCCTAATTCTTGCTACTTCCTCTACTTGTTTCCATACACTTTTAGCCACATTACTTCTTCGTATTTTGTGCTATTTCAACCTTTCAACTTCCACCATATCCTGCTTATGGAGGACATTGCAGCTATGTCTTTTGGTAAAGACATCTTCTACGGTTTATTAAATATTCAGCTTTTTCAATCATCTTGTGCCCCGTTGAAATGAATGGAACACCCAATAATTTCTGAAAAATTCGGCTAAAAACTGCACTCTTTCACAGCTAACTACTTTCATGTACTGTGAGGCAGAAATATCATTCAAACTTTAAAATGTAGTCATGTCCTCCCAACTTTTTCTGTTTATTTCAGCTTTTTCATATTTCTGTCTGAACTCATTTTAATTTGACAAAAATGTAACCCTTCTTCACCATAAAGTTACTCAAGATTAGTTATTTTACAAACAAAAACTAAAGTGAATCGCTATGTTTCATTTCAATTCAATTCATAAGTACTGTATTTCTCCCAAAGGGAAATTAAATGTTGTTGTAACTCAGACTGGCACAAAAATATCCACTATTGACCCAAAACACACTGAATTTAGAGGTAGTTTGGCAATCTGAAGCAAATTAAGAAAACTCTTTCAAAAACAAATATTTTTTATCTCTGTGTTTTAGTTCATCGGAAAAAACGTTTGATGTCAGTCTGAAGAGGGGATTTTCATCTGGAAGTTTTTGATGTATTTAGACACATGACCGATTCACCTAGACTCGGCTCCGGTTCAGTAGAATCACCTTTGTCGGCATGAAGACGGATGTCGGACAGATTTTGTTTGGCCTCTGAGTTCAGCAAGTAGTAAGACAAAGGTTTGTCTCTGAAAGTCACCTTTAAGACGGAGGAGAGAAAATATCATGTTTGAGTCAATTACAATTAACCTCCAAGTTTCTTTCTTTTTTACTAAACAATGTGTTGACCAATCTGTGAGCTCAGTGCCAAAAATTATTAGATGGGAGCAGTAAATGTATTCAGTTTCCATGCAAAATCAATAAACAATTGATTTCTTAAAAAATATTGTACCAAATATTGTGTCCAATCGGTTTGCAGCAATAGCAACCTGTGATGACGATTCCAGTTTGATGTTTTGTGCTGCTCTAGCTTTCATACATCTTGATTTGTTTTGGCTATTTTGTGAAGTTTCGGCCACAAGCTTCCATTTATTTTATTGTGATTTTATGTAACATGTATATATCAATAGAAAAGGTGCCTAATAAAGAAAAACTTCACTTAAACTTTTAAAAAACTCAAATGTTTCAAGAATCAGGGCTATTTTTCTGAAACCGTAAGGTGGCTTTTCAGTGATACGATGAAGACTAACCTTGTTCAGAGCATACATGGAGCTGACAGGGATGTTTCTACCAAGAATGGATTCCAGCCAGAACTCTGGAGCCAGATACGACTTCCCTTTGCTCATTATTACGCCACCAGAGAGAACCTGCGCAACATGCTGCTTACCCTGCAACAGAAATGAAGACATCATTTATTTATTAATCAACTAGCAATTATTTTTCAACAGCTGCTAAATGCACCAAAAGGCAACAGAAACATTCCATTTATTTTACTTAGACTTAGATGTGAGTCTACTAACGACTATTTTAGTTATTTATTAATCGATTGAAAAAGAAATGGCACATTCTGCAGAATTTTTATTTAGCCACTTAAGCCTTTTTTATACAATACTGCAAATACAGTTTAAATTGCTAACAAACAAACAATTCAATTCCTTTTTTAAAATCAGATAAATAAACATTTTATTGCCTAAAATGCAACAACATACAGTTCCTTTAGTGAACGCTTGATAATTTTTAGAAAAGGATGAATCTGCAGCTAAAAATACTCCTAACATCTGCATATAAAAAGTCCAGGCCTTTTCTGTTTGCCTTGACATCAATAAATTAAGAATTATTTGTTAATTATTTCTTCAATTAACCAATTAGTAATTGGACAGCAAAAGTTGCTTTACAGGACAGTTTTTTTAAGAATTTAAGATAATTTTGCATTTATCTTAAATGCAAAATGAATATATTTTGTGTAGCTTTGGTTTGACTATTGCTCTGAGTGTGTTGCTCTTTCAGCAATATTTGAGTCCGTATACTCAAGTTAATAATGAATCTACTACTACATTAGTAGACAACAGAGGATAGAATACTGTTTACTTTTCTTTTACTCAAACAAAAGTAAAAAGAAACCAACCAAGAAATTACTCAAGTGAGTAAAAGGTCTACTCAAGACCTGAGTAACTGATCAAATAATCATTCGTTTAATATTTAAAAATTATTAAATACTAAATAGTTTTTCATATTTAATAAAGAATTTTACTCAAGTAAGAGTAGAGATACTTCACAATAAAATTACTCAAGTAAAAGTAAAAATACTCCTACAAGTACATTTTTTCCAAAAAGTTGCTCCAGTAAATGTAGCTAAGTAAATCTAACTAGTTACTACCAAACTCTGACTGTCGATTATTTAGATTCATCACAATTAAACGTTTCAGCCCTAGTTAATGGTAACTCTTAAGAGATGAATGTCACCTTTAATGTCAGATGTAAATCGCTGCCCTTGGGCAATACTCTGCTCTGTACGAGCCGACGCAGACATCCACCTTCATCGTTAGCCCCTTTTTGTATCAACGCATTCTTTCCTTTCATCTTAGAGAAAAATTTCAAAGCGGTTCTGGTTTGTGGACCGTTTTTCCAGCTACCGGCTTCCTCACTCTGAAGCCGGTAGCTCTGAAGGTCAGGGAGAGTGAGAGCAGCAACGCTGATTTGATGATTCAGGGACTGAACTGAAATTTTAGCCTTTGCTGTAGTGAAAGCGTCTTCCAGTTGCATTTGTTTCTGGAGGAGTTGCACCAAATGTCTCTGATTTGAAGCCAGAGACAAGAACTGACTTTTCAGGATTCGGTGGCGAAGGTGGTGAGACACAACCCTAGAAAAAAGAGATAATCCTGCTGTTATCAGGAGGAATAAATGTGCAAACAGATCAGCAGCATAACTGCACATGTGCATCTCAGGAAATAAAAATATTAAGAAAGATAATTTATTTGTGGAAGAATAATTACAATTTTTAGTAGCAATGCAAAAACAAGAAATTTTGGCACTACTGGCTTTCCACACAGGCTACCAAGAAGTGCTGGCAGAAACTATAGAAAACAATATGTATGTGTCTTTCTATTATGTGTATTAAAATATCTGGTTTCAACTGTAAATAAGGCTTTTACTCAAGCATTGGATTGCACTTTAATACCAAACTGCACAATTTGAATATCAAGCACTTTCAGGGACTTCATACAGAAATCAAGCACTTTCCAAACCATAAAATTCAAGCATTTTCAAGAACTTCAACCACCAATACAAACTCTAATGAAAGTAGTGATCCATTTTGAAATCTGGGTGTAGTGATGGACTTTAATCTGAACCTTGGAGCCACATAAAGACAGTTACAAAGTCGGCCTTCTATCACCTGAAGAACATTTCCAGGATTACAGGACCAACGTCTCAGCAAGATCCAGAGAAACTCATCCATGCGTTTATCTTTAGTCGCATTGATTACTGCAACAGCGTCGTCACAGGTCTGACTCAAAAAAAACAATCAGATCCAGAACGCTGCTGCTGATGCTGTTCTGACTAAAACCAGGAAGATAGAGCACATCACCCCAGTTTTAAAGTCCTTCACTGGCTCCCTGTAGCTCAGAAGGTAGACTTTAAAATACTGCTGTTTATAAATCACTGAATGACTTAATGATCTGCTGTTGTTGTATCAACCTCCCAGACCTCTCAGGCCTTCTGGTTCTGGTCTGCTCTTCATCTCCAGAACCAGAACCAAACATGGAGAAGCAGAATTTGGATTTTTCTCAAATTAGAAGAGTAATTAATGAGAAAAAGCAAATTTTGCTGTATTTGCCCATCCAATCTGAAAATGTTTTAGCTTAATCGATGATATTCCTGAACTGACCTGAATTTGTGGGTCAGATCGTTCTTTTCTAAACGCTGCTTGGTGAGAATGTCCATCAGAACGTTTTGGATCTGCAACAAAACTTCTTTGCATCTCCCTGAAAATCAGAACAACTGCAGTTAGATTGGAGAGCATGTTAAAGGTGATTGTGTACAATATTTTTTATAAAACTGCTGATGAAAACTGAAACAGAGCTCACCAATATTCTTGAGATCTTTCAGAGGCCAAGTTGACATTTCTGCTTGTTTCCTCCTAGCATCCTCCAGAAGCGCTGAAACCGCCTCTGAACTGCTTTGAACTGTGAAGGACTGAATGAAATCAAAGCAGAAGGTTTCAGTAAAATGATGCAGCATTTATTCAAGACTAGCCAAGTTTCCATTCACCATATAACAACACAATTTGACATTTTGAAAATAAAGTCTCCTAATGGAAATAATTTTGGTGCAAACCATGAAGAAGAAGATAGAAAGTGGTTATTAAACAATGGAGAGTTGGGTTTTTAATGACTTATCATGTGAATAAATGTGATTCACATGTGATTTTATTTGCGTTTCTTATTTAACAGAAACACAACACATGCAAAATTATGTCTTTCCAACATTAGAGGAATATTGACAAAGTTTTGCTCACATTTGTAATAAAAACGCAGCCAGTGATACTGATGCAAACAGCAAAAGCGATGTTAAATCTCCAGCTTCGGATCAGATAACTAAAGATATTATGGCGACTGCCTTCATAAAACAGGATGTGCACGACCATATATGGAGCAGCTGGAGCAGAAGAGTAAATGAATCAATAACAGACTGAATCTTTCAGGGGCAAAAGCATTTTCACTGAAATGCATTTCATTAATTTGATGATAAGCATAAAGTAGAAGCACAAACAGTTCAAAGGAAAAAGTGTAATATGTAAAAAAGTCTCACATTATTTATCCGTTTCAGCTGAACATCAGTAGATTCTCCGCCTGTATCACCCGACTCTCTTGGATGAATGTCTGAAACACTCACAACTTTAAATAAATCTAAATAATTCAGGATTTTAAACCTTTATCACATGTCTCAATAAATCTCTTCTTCTTTAGATGCTCACCTGGCTCTCCACATCGTGTTGCCCTTTTGCCAGACTTCCTCTGGTCTTCAAAGAGTGTCTGGAAACTCATGAGCAGCTCTTTCATACTCCTGTCCTCGGACATGTCCAACAAACTTTTTCCACCAACGTTCTGGTCAGCAGGGATTGATCCGTTCTCAAGGAGGAGCTTCACAACCTACACAGAAGAAAGAAAACATTTCAAACATTCTGTTAGAGTAGAAAGAAACTCTTTTCCAGACGAGGCAGCCATTTATTTTTAAAAAATACAGATAATATTTGCAGGACTGTGAAAAACTGCGAAAAAGTTAGCTTTGTCTTATTTCAAAGTGTACCAAGATATTTGCACTAGAAATTAGATTAAAAATACTCTGTAATATTTTGTGTTTTTGCAGTGTGTGCCCTGTATTGACTTGACATTGGATCGAAAACAAAACATGCAGTTTGTTAAAACCGAATACGTAAAAGGAATATTTTACTTTTCATTTTCACAACAGGAGAGGCACCAGTTGATTTTTTTGACATTTTTAATTAAAAGTAAAGCAATCAGCAAATAAACTATACTTTGCCCCACATATTCTGGGAATAAACCCAGCTTTTTTTCCCGTCATGCATGTTTTCTGTATCTAAATTATGTGTTTTTTCTTTTATTTTAGATGCCAAAACACACTTTGAGAGTTTTTTCCTTCACCTGGTGGTTTCCACTGTAAATAGCGTCATGCAGCGGTATGACGCCCTCACAGCTCCGAGCGTTAACATTAGCTCCAGCCTTCAGCAGCTCCTCCACCACAGACTCGTCTCCAGAAACGCAGGCCTCATGCAGAGGCGTCCAACCTGACAGAAGACCAATGAAAAAAATGCTTCAGCTAACACAGAGGTTGCCAAAGTGTGGGGCGCGCCCCCTTGAGGGGGCACTGTGCCATTGCAGGGGGGGAGCGGGAAGGATGAATGAAAAGAAAAAAACAGTTACACATAAGTGTTTTATTGTAAAGATGGTTTGTAGTGTGTTTTGTTGCAACCTGAAGTGTGAAATAAACTTCAGTGGAGTTTGAAAACAAAATATGCGTATAGATTTATGTCTGGTTGAACGATGTGTGTGCCCAGTTGATTTTTTTTTCTGTTTTGGGGGGGATTTTATTGTAATTCATAGTGGGGAATAAAAAATTTGGGAACCACTGGGGGGGCCCAGAAGAAAATCTTTGGGAACCACTGAGCTAACATATGGAGGAGTAAACGGAAATGTTTCAGCTGTAACAAACCTGCATAATCCTCCATGTTGACACTGATTCCAGCCTGAAGGAGCATCCTGACTTGAGGCAGATCTCTCCTCCGGCAAGCTGTGTGAAGAAGAGTCTCTCCCTTCGAGTTTCTCTTGCGAAGCATCTTTTCAGTTGGAACTTTTGCTTTGAGCAAACAGAACCCAACAAATGAAAAATCTCCAATTTAATCCTGATAAACATGAAGCTTTAATGTTTTTCCAGCTCACCTGATTGTGATGAAAACGCAGACTTTTTCCGTTTCCCTCTTTTCTGCTGATTCAGCTCCGGTTTGTTTTTAATCTCATGAGAACCTGAAACAGCAGATGATCTGCTTTGGAAAGCAGGAAGATCCTGCAGCAAACTGACAGATTCCTGGTCTGAATGCATCGCCTCTTCATCCATCTCAGCCTCATTAGAAGTGTTACTGAATGCAGAAACACATAAACACAAGTCACAGTCTATAACAACTTCCTGAAATTACTTTCTAGTTATTTAGAAAGTAGTTTCTAAATAATTAGAAATTACTTCAGACATTTGAAGTTGTCTGATGCACTTCAAATGCATCAGACAACTAAGAGTTGCAGTTAGCAATCAATTTTTCTATCAGTTTTTCCAGAGGTGGGTAGAGTACCCAAAAATTGTTCTCAAGAGAAGCTCTACTTCAGCATATTTGTATTCAAGTGAAAAGTAGCCTTCCAAGAAATTACGAGTAAAAAAGTATTTGGTAAGAAGTACTAAGTACCTGATCAAATTATCAATCATTTCATATTTAAAAGTATAGAAGTACACACTTGAAGTATGCTTATAATTTTTAAAAACACAGAAAGCTGTTTGCATCTGATTATCTGTACAATAATCTACTGTGACGCCACAAAAACTGATGCTGCGAAGTTGGCAAAACAATATACGGTAATATGAATTTTACAAGTAAAGGTATTAAACAGATACATCAAACCTACCAAACGCCGCTGCTTTCATTCATTCTCCGTATCTGATGATTTGCTGTGTCTCAGCAGGAGCAGATTTTCACTCGGGTATTGATAATACGTTAAAGATCTGCCTCTGATTTATAAATAATCGTCCTTCCTTCGAGATTCAGCTGATTCTGCTTCCCAACATTTCATGTAAAAACTCTGTAGAAATTCACCTTCAACAGGGAAATAATACCAAAGTAAATAACTTTCTAAGAAAACAAGGATCTTCCAGATGATGAGGTGTAAAAATATTTTTCCACCCACCCACTGGGTGGCAGCACAATCTAAAGAAACAAACAGCTACACTGAGTTTGTATTGTTATACTTTTAATATAATCTGTGAAAAACAGTTAATTTGAGAATAACAGATATGCAAACTATAAATGACGGCTTTACTATTCCTGATGGGCTGATGTTTTGGATCTGATAACATTAAAAAGAAAAAAAAAATTAAGAACAATAAACCAAATTGACTCATAAACTGTGTGAATTGTTTTCATCACTGGTAGGTTAATTTTATACAAAGTATTAAATAATACAGCTGTCGTTTTTTGTTTTTTTTCCCCTGTTTTTATTTCAATTTTAAAAAGTATTTACTGTGAAAAGCACTTTGTGTCATAAAGCGCTGCGTGTTTTTTTTTTTTACTGTTAAACAATGTCAAATCTCATTAACAGACTTGGCCTAAATGACTATTACAAGTAAAACAAAGAACGACCAAGAACAACAAGAACAATCATAATTTTTTCCTTTTTTTCATTTAGTTTTGTCAGCCATGTTACCCTTTAATGTATAACTAATTGTATAAAAATATGTATTACTTGTTTTTCTGCTGCCAATCGGATGCTAAATTAATTTGAGATTATTATACTATTTTAGGTATGATTTTAATTAGATACACCAGGCATTTAAGGAACGAATTAATGAATGTCGATTATTTTATTGTCGATTATTTTATTGAAGCTACTAATACTCAAAACAGGACTTTGAAATTGAGTCAACATACATTTTTTTTTAACAACCATTAGTTTTCATCCTGCAGTGTTTTAAATACAGCTAAATACTGAAAGATCTCTTTATTGTCCTGGAAACTTCAAAGATTAAAACAAAAATTGCATTAGGGTACGTACTTAACATCACTTTATTCATTTTTATAATCTAAATAATTATTTTGTTCAAAGTTGTGTAATCAAAAATAATGAGTTTACAATTTCTACAATTATACCTAACCCTAACCTAGCCCTTACCCCCCCTCTTAGCTTTGGCTAACCCTGACCCTAAAATCCTCTTAGTTTTGGCTAACCCAGACCCTAAAACACTCTTAGTTTTGGCGAACCCTAACCATAAAATGCGCTTACCTTTGGCTAACCCTGACCCTAAAATGCTCTTACCTTTGGCTAACCCTGACCCTAAAATCCTCTTAGTTTTGGCTAACCCAGATCCTAAAATGCTCTTAGTTTTGGCTAACCCTAACCATAAAATGCGCTTACCTTTGGCTAACCCTGACCCTAAAATGCTCTTACCTTTGGCTAACCCTGACCCTAAAATGCTCTTAGTTTTGGCTAACCCAGATCCTAAAATGCTCTTAGTTTTGGCTAACCCTGACCCTAAAATCCTCTTAGTTTTGGCTAACCCAGACCCTAAAACGCTCTTAGTTTTGGCTAACCCTAACCATAAAATGCGCTTACCTTTGGCTAACCCTGACCCTAAAATGCTCTTACCTTTGGCTAACCCTGACCCTAAAATGCTCTTAGTTTTGGCTAACCCAGATCCTAAAATGCTCTTAGTTTTGGCTAACCCAGACCCTAACCATAAAATGCGCTTACCTTTGGCTAACCTTGACCCTAAAATGCTCTTACCTTTGGCTAACCTTGACCCTAAAATGCTCTTACAAAGGTAAGAGCATTTTACCTCGTAAGGAAAAATGCTCGTAAGGTATTTTACCTCGTAAAATACCTTAGTTTTAGCCAAAACTAAGACCCTAAAATGCTCTTGGTTTTGGCTAACCCAGACCCTAAAATGCTCTTAGCTTTGGCTAACCCTAACCATAAAATGCTCTTACCTTTGGCTAACCCAGACCCTAAAATGCTCTTAGCTTTGGCTAACCCTGACCCTAAAATGCTCTTAGCTTTGGCTAGCAGAAACATTTTTAAACAGAACTTACCACGGAAATGCTCGCAAACATTCCTAAACATTGGTTTGCTCGACATTTACTTAAAAATACTTTTAGGTAATCGTGAGCACTTTACATGAAAACAACAGAGAGCAAATAAATAGAAATTTTACCACGTAATCACAAA
This sequence comes from Alfaro cultratus, assembly GCA_903066825.1. Lineage (NCBI taxonomy): Eukaryota > Metazoa > Chordata > Actinopteri > Cyprinodontiformes > Poeciliidae > Alfaro > Alfaro cultratus. Next base: position 36,157 of record CAEFZX010025758.1, read on the forward strand.
TATTTCCGAATTTAGTTTCTTCTCTTCGGCAGAGACCTACAGCCAGCGGGAGATGTGACGCATTCAAAGGTCTTCTTCTTCTTCTTTTCTATTATGGCGGATTGCAAGCAACTTTAAGGTGCATACCGCCACCTACTGTACATGAGTGTGTA
>CAEFZX010025759.1:0-35171 GCA_903066825.1 Alfaro cultratus
AATATTTAACTGAGTGACATGGATAGAGTAATAGGACTTGATTTTATTCCACAGATTTTGTCTTACCATCTATATATATATGTACACATTTATTTATTCTTTATTGTGTTGACTGTGATGTGTGTTTGTTTTGTGTGTCTTTGTGCCACTACCAAAGCAAAATTTCCATTTTATGTAAGTTTAATGGACAATAAAGAAGTCTAAAGTCTAAAGGTCACACCAACCAGATCCAAGCCCAAACCCGACTCCTCTAACTGGTCGGTGTGTTCCTGCATTCAGTGGACCAGCAGGACTCTCCTTCAATGCCAGATTGAGCTGAGAATCTGCCTGGATCTTCCCTTCAGAACCAGAACCAGATCATGTCTGATTGGACTCCCTAGACTCTGCCCAGTTCTCGTTGGACCAAAGTTGGACCCAAACAGAACCAGAGACCAATTCCAGCAACATGATGGTCCATTGGGTCACCCTGACTCCCTCCTGGAGGTTTTCCTGTTGGGTCTCCTGCAGAGTTCGCTCTGATGCCTGACTGATGGGAACGTCCTCGCCTCATTTCACGCCTCAAACTGCTCACCTTCTATTTTTAGGAGCTTTGTTCCCAATTGGCTGAGCAGATGTGTTTCCTACACAGAGGAATCCAAGTTTCTGTTAAAAGAAACAGAAAGAAACCTGGCTTCTCAGAACCTGCAGCCTCTCGGTCTAAACTGTGATTTGTTTGGAAAATGAACTTTCAGTCAGACTCACACAGAGTGAGTTGAGCTGTTCACATTTCACAGAAAGAATCAGTTTAATTAGAACTGTTCATTGAGGAAAATGAAAGCGGTTTTCTGTCTAGAGGGAATTAAACTGCAGATTTCTGTCAGTTTGCTGAAACTCTTCTGAATAAGCAGAATCCAAAGTCAGAACTTTGTTTTATAAATTTTATCTTGTAAACATTCATGTTGGCCTCTGTGATCTCCAGCCGTGGATTCATCAGCGCGATGGACACATTTCCAGGTCTGGGTTAAATACTGTGTCGGATTGAGGGAACGTGGATCTGAGGAGGAGATGGTTCTTCCTGCCTCTGCTCAGCTCCAGTAGCAGCCTGGATCAGCTTTCCACTGGATAAATGAGGCACTAGAATTTCTCACTTTGGGGTTTTGGAGGACTGGGTTTGTCTTTTAACTCCATCTGATTATTTTTCTGGAGATAAAAAGCCCCAAAGGAACAAAAGTTCTCTGATAGTACTCTTGTATTCTTGGTTCTGAGTGATAAAATCTCCAGCTGCCCATCTGTCGTCTCCGTCTTTTCTCACCTTAAAGTCAAACAGCTGCTCATCTGTCAACATGCAGTTACATCTGGACCACATGTGGACCCGTTCTGACCCGGGCCACGCTCAGTTTTCCTGATGTTTCTCCTCACAGCTCCTGTTCTTAAATCACATTAAGTTTCCACTTTTTGCTTCTGGTTTTAGTTTGACCTTTTGGCAGATGAACCCAAGTCAGATTTTTTTAAACAGTGAAAATAAAATCATTGATTGGGTTGTTTCTTTCAACAATCTTATCTATAACAGGTTTGCTTGTAGAGTGTGTGGTGTCAGATGGGAAATCTTGCAAAATCTCTTGAGACTAAACATGAGGTCAGAGTAAGTCAACATGGCCGAATGGGAAGAAACAATGGCTATCGTTTTTGAAAGATGTTTAACAGAGAAAAGACAAAGATGTCTCTAACGTCCACTGGACTTTCTGCTGCACCATGGCAATTATGTGTTCTCTATTTTGGATTCCCCTCCATGTTTCCGTCACCTCGCTCTCTGATTGGCTAAGAGCGGACCAGATTGCTGCTCCAAACACACAGCAGGAATATTTACTAAGATTATCTAAAGATAATAATCGGAGAGTCCCAAACATTGTCTGAAGGTGAAATCAGACCAAAAACTTTGTGTGACACAGGCATAAGTTTGTTTGTTCAGTGTCTATAACCCGGATAATTCATTACTACTTCCATCTGTGGCAGAAAATTTGATATATTCTGTGAATATTCAGTTGAAAATACAAAGAATGTTTGAGTGATTTTCTTGAGTTCAGTGTTTCCAGGCGAACAAGTGTTTGAAAGCAGCTTTCACTTCCTGACATGGAGCCGTTTTATGACCTCTGTCATTATGGTGAGCCGCAGAACGCCTGTGGTCACTCTCTGTCTTCCTCCATAACTCACCAGTCCAGGCAGCAGGAATATCACCAACTACTGGGAGACTTGAAATGCCAGAGATGGCGGGAATACTCCAAGCTGCAGACGTTTCCCTGAACTTTGACCTCAGCTGGCAGAAGCTTTAACAACCAACATGTATGGGCCATGAAACTGGCCCGGTTAAAGCTCCTCCACTGGTTCTGGACCAGTCCAAATCCATGAATGTTGTTCCTGTCAGTGTTCCGGTGGAGTCCAGAATGGTAGGGTCCATCCTCTGGTTCTGGTTGAGGTTCAGACTCTGAGTCTCCATGGACTCATCTTCTTCATCCCCCTGCAGACCAACATCAGCCTTAATGCTGCTAACGAGCAGCATTAAGGCTAACTAGCATAAACAGTAATTACCTGAGCCTGTCGTTTCAGGTGTGTCAGCTCCAAACAAAAGCTGCTTTCATCAACCTGATCATTAGCATGAAATCGCTCCACTTCTCGTAAATGACAGCGCCTCCTGCAGGTTGATTAGGCGCATTAATACTTTAAAGGTTCTGCATTTCCAATTGTTCTGCTGGAAACTGCAGACTCCAGTAGCATACCTGTCCTCCCTGCAGCTCCGCGTCTCCAAGGCCCTCCGGGGGGACAGGAAGTGAAGCTTTAGCCGCCGAACTGATTTACTGCCTGATGAGTCCAGGAGATTTATCTGGAGCCCAGAAAACTCTCCAAACTGGCCAGCTTCACAGTCTTCTAGGCAACTCTGAGTAATGATGCCCACACGTGAACTCTGGCTGCTCAGCCGGCTGGATTTACTGATGTGCTGGAGAAATTCCTCTGCTGTAGCCAGAAGGAGACACCCAGAGGAAAGAGACGAATTCCTCGCCTATCACTCCATAGAGACAAAAACTTCAGAGAGAACGACTCAACGTTCCTCTGGAAGAGGCTGAAACTTCAGAACGACTCAACGTTCCTCTGGAAGAGGCTGAAACTTCAGAAAGAACGATCTTTAGCTCAGTCCATTTGGATGGAGAATATCTGATAACATCTGTTTCCAAGTCTTAAGTGTGATTTAGGTCTGGACTTTATAAGACCACCTCTTACTATCTCTGGCTGGATGTTCAGGGTGTTTCTCTCGTTGGAAGGTGAACCTCCACCCAGTCTCAGCTCTTCTGCTGGTTTTCTTTCAGCCCAGTCCGGTTAATAGCCTGGAACAGGTTTCTTAGAGTCTTCATCATCTTCTGGACATGAAGACGCGCCTTCCTGTTGCATCACAGGAAGTGTTGGCTATGGCCGCTGATCTGTTCCAGCCGGATGCATGGCTCAAACAGGAAACAAACATTTTGTGTTCAGACATAATTTATTCATACTTTGAGCAGACTCCTGTTATTTCAGAGTATTAAAAACAGAAGCAGGTCTGGAGGATCACAGGAAACTGTCATCATGGTTCCCAACGACTTGGAGCTGCAGGAATACCTGGCTGCAGACGCTCTGCAGGAGTCCAGCAGTGCCGAGACAAGCTGCATTCCTGTGAGCTGAGAGCACTGCCAGGCTTTGAAGAGGATCCGACCACAACAGAGCCGACCCGGAGCGCAGGAACAGCTCGGAGTGATTATCCAGCCTGAAAACAATAGCAGGATGAGCCAGCTAGCAGGCAGTGAGCAGCCTCTGCTCTTGTCCGCATGGAGGGCCACAAAAGCTTCGCAAATTTCAAACTTTTTAATCGTTGAAGCTCCTAACGACTGGGAACAGGGAAAGGTTAAGAGTTTTTCTGCAGTAGAGGCGATGATGGAAAACATGAAACAATGAGGGCTAAAGATTGACGGCATCTTTTGTAGTATTTTGAAAGTTCATCCTTTATCTGGGGAACGTTTGAGTGGGCGTATTTTCGGGCGTCGTCTGCTAATCAAACAGCAAAACAAAGCCAACGCCTCCACGCAGCCCCTTTGCCATCTCAATTTGTTCTGAGGCCGCAGAGGCGTGTGTTTGGGTTTGCCTCAGTGAAGCTGTTAACACACAGCTCACTTTTACACGCTGCCATTAAAAGCCACACTCTTTAAAACGGCCCACTTTTATTTTTAGCATGTCTCTGCTGAAGAAGTGGCTTTGGCAGATCCTTCGGAGGGAGTGGAATTACGTCTGTTAAATCCCCTGAGCTGAATCTCCCAGTTTAATACCAGTTTGGTATCTGCAGATGCCCACCCACCTTCCCAGCGCTCCGGCCCAGACACAACATCGTTATGACAAACGGAGAGCAGAGCTCAGACCCACCCAGCCCGTCCTCGGTCCCATCCAGACTCCATCCGGGGAGCCGCGACGCACCAACATGTGGTCAGAGGGAACGTGCGTTTGACCGCAGCGTGTGTGAAGAGACATATTCCTCCAGTTAACATCTGACACCAGAAGATAAACAGCCGACAGCTTTCCACTAAACTTTCCACTCAGATGTGTCCCCAGTGGGCTGTTTGTTCTGTCGGACTGGTTCAGACTATTGTCTGGAGTTTCAGCCTCCACAAGAGAACAAGCTTTGGAAAACGTTCCAAGGTTTTCAACACTGAACATTCCTGTTTTAAATGCAGCTCCTCTGTGTTTCACTGGCATTTTTAAAAACATCCCAGGACAGAATCTTGACCAGAACCGTATCATCAGTCATGGCTTCATCCAGGTTTCCATTAAATCTGAAGCAGTTTAGAAACATGTTGCATAGAATAAATGGCCTGGTTTCTATCGGTGTGTTTGGACTCAATGAACCAATGTGTGGTCAGCAGGTGGCGCTACCGCCTGCTTTCTACTGAGCTGTAGTAATCAAGCTGGTCGTTAATTACAAGTGAAACATAATAAGTACCAAACAGAATGTCTTTACTTCTCTATTCAAGAATATGTATAAGGGCCCAGAACAGAACCCTGAGGAACTTCACGCTTCATTTTATGTGCAAAAACAGGCACAAGAAATTATACTTTAGATATTATTAAGTAAATTCAAACTCACAGAGGGGAAACAGTTTCAATTTTGATTGTTAGGATAGAAAAAACTGACTATTTTCCTCGTCAGTCTGGGAACCACAACCGTCCAGTGAAACAAAATAATCTATGCATTACTGTGTTCCTGTTTGAAAATATGAATTCATTCCACAGTGAATCTCCTGGCTCTCCAGGACAATGAGCCATTTATTGATGAGAAAGCCATAAATAAGCAGTCTGTCTGTAATAATACTCTGGGCCTGCATCTCGGCGGAGCGCGCCTCCAGTGACTCATGGAAACACTGGGAGGATGGATGGGAAAATAACACAACAAAGGGACTAATTCACAATAGAAACTGGAGGGAAAATGCCCAACAGATGGAGGCTGTAATCAATACAGATGCTGAGTTTCACATCTGCTCTGAGAAAAGGATACACAGTAAATATTCATGCAATGCTTCTCTCTCTAAAGCTAATAATGGCCATGTGGCAGCATTTAAACTGATCTTCAGGTTCGCAGAATAAAAACTGCAGAGTTAAATAATGGATCCATTTAATGGCTGTCATCGTCTGCCTTATGAAGCTATTTTTAAACATTTCATCTGTAAGCTGAAGTTATCTCAACCCATTTACAGTTATGCTTTGTCTTCCTGTTTTAGTTTTCGTCCTGGTCTCACCCAGTCCGTTTTCCGTTTAAAAAAGCTTAATTTAGCTTGGTATATCGTAAATAACAAACACACTAATGGCTGATTTATCATGAGAGAAGAAGAGGCAATAATAATATTTTCTGTTTATGAATTATTTCAGCCAGCTGTAGAAATTAATAAAAACGCCTCTAAACTATACCATTTATTATTCTTCCGTCGTCCTGAACAATGTATTTACGAAAACATTCAGCCTGGAAGTATGATGTTTGCTATTTGTGTTGGTGTTTTTGAGTAACCGTGGCGACATAATTAGCCATAAACTGCACTCAGAAATCCCATTGGAATGAATGGAGTCAGGTGATGAAACGATCATCAAAATATGCTTATCCTAGTCTTCGCTTTGTCGTTATTCTGTCACAGAGAAACAGTTTAACTTTCTGCCTGTAGAGAAATCTGTTCTGTTCAGAAGAATGATGATACGTTGATACCTGTTATGGTTTTTCTAAAGTTATCTTTCGACCGCCACAAACTTTGAGGGAAACAGCATCATGTAGAGTGGAGAAAACGGTTGTTTTTTCAGGAATCCTGATTTTTAACTGGCCATCTCAGACAGTTTTCCTTCTACAGTCAAGTTTAAGGCTGCATCTGTTTTTACTCTATGTATTGTTAATTTCTCTAGGACTCAGTTTTCTGCCAACTCCTTTCTGAATTTCTGAAGGTGCGTATAATGTATTTTCTTTGCCATTATGAGCACAAAGCCAGGAGTCGCACACGTTCCTTCCATCCATCGCCTTGTTTCATACTCTAAATAAAGTAGAGCTAGAAAACTCCATCTTTGAGGAAGAGGGACGGCCGTCGCTCTGGGTTTGATCACCTTTCAAAGACCGTGTTCGGTTTTTATGCAGTGACCATTTCAGGAATTGTATCGCAGTCCCAACTCAGACATGCATACTCATCATCACCACACTCACTCATTCTCATACAGATGACCTTTGACCCAGAGAACATGGTGGAAACAGCAGAACATCCAGTAGGAGCCAACGTGAACCGTTTTCGTGATGCCACTGAGACAGACAAAAGCATTTGTTGTTTTAAACTATTAAAATTTTGTTTGATCAAACCCGAGCTCACTGGACCCAACTCGGCAACAGAACCTCTGATTCTGGGCCGATTAATACGCCCCTCCAGAATTTGTGGACTTTTCTGGTTCTTAATAAGCACTTTTCCTTTAATGGACTGGAAGGTCATTATTTTAATGGTTGTTGGGCTGTTCTGAGGTTCTGGTAAATGTCCTGCTTTATGACGGCTGTAACTGAATCCATGTGACCCTTCAGTAATAAAAATGTCCTTGGTAATAAGTTGATAAAGTGAATAAAAACCTTTGTTCCTTATTAAATCTGATGATGTGTACCTGTGGTTTGGGTCGTCGTCGTGTCTGTAGGTGTAGATTTCTGTTCACCTGAGTAATTTTACAGACTCATCTGTGTTTTTCATCCATGGAGTTTTTGTTGAAGTTTTCAAAAGTTTCACTTTGCAGATTAGATGGAGTCCAAACTAGGTTAGGGTGAACTCCTGTCATTAATAAACCAGAGAGGTTTGGAGAGCATATTTACAACCGTAGAGTCACAACAAGGAAGTTTGAAATTATTCCGCTCAGGGTGGTTTTATCATCAGGAGAGACATTTAACCCGGCACATTTAAACAGAACCTGGCAGACGGGTTTGTACTGAAGTTTAAATGAACTGGCAGTGGTGATGGACACAGAATCCACCTGAATGAGAACCCATACGGTCCCTCTGGATTCGAATCCGGCTTCATAAATCTCATCCCCATAAAACCCAATATCTGTTCTGTATCTGGGACACGTCGACTGTCCAGAGACGTCTTAGATTTCTGTTGGCTCAAAACAAACGTTCATTCCAGTTATCAGAAACACCAACTAAAATCAGAATAAAGCTGCAGGAATCTGATCAAACCAAGTGTTGCTCTTATATCCTGGGTTCAGCCGTATTTTCAAAATGGGATCGATTGGTTGATTTTTGGATCCTAACCAGCATAGGCGTAAATCCCGGGGGGCTGGGGGGTCCGGACTCCCCAATCTTGGAAAAGTCTAGAATTGATCCCCCCTAAAAAAAATTAATCATTGAAGAAACGTTTGCATTTAAATAATATCAATATGAAAAGGCAAAAGAAACAAAGAACAAAATAAATCTGCCGTTTATCTCAGAAAAAACTAAGAATAAATCTTTAGGTCCCGCTACCATTATTAGAACAGTCCAAAGTGTGGGAGGAGCAACAGCAGCTGAACGGTACCGGCTGGTCAGAACCGCTGGAGTGAAGAGCTAGTTGTTAGTTGTTAGCTGNTGTTAGCTGCTAGCTGCTAGCTGTTAGCGGTGGCTCTGCAGCACAAACATAAAACCCTCCAGTAAGTAAATACTTAAAGCAAAAGACATGTAAACATTTTATTTATTTTCACTGCTCAGTTTGAAGAAACACATTAACAATAAAAATGAGGCTGCAGTTTATTATTTCATTACTTTGGCTGAATCACGATAAGCTGCCATATTAGCAAAACTGCTACACCGCTTTCATGGACTTAAGCTTTTTTGTTAGAGGTAGCAAACATCTCATTCATATTTAACTCTGTCACTTTTAGTTAATTATAAGAGTTTGAAACTGGAGGGAGGAGCTGAGCAAGTGGAGCAGCTCAGTGTGGGAGCCGAGAACAGATAGAAGAAACTAAAAGTTATGTCTTTATTTCTCACCGTCTTCAACGTAGAGCCTTTAAAACCACAAAATAAAATCTGAATATTTTTCTATATGAACCCTGGTGCTTTAAGTGTTGAAATTATGATCCTTCCCAGATATTAATTCCTATCTACTTATTTGCTCTCCGTCACCCAGGACATGACGAAAGTGAAAAAGGTTTAAAAATAAAGCAACTTAACAAGTTATAATTTAAATAGCCATTAACTTGTTTTGGGAGCCATTTCAATAAATCAATGTTTAAGATGAATTTTATGAAGAGCAGTTACTCATTAAAGCTTTTTTATTTAGAACCTTAAATGTTTGTAAAGGTGTAGCAGAGATTAGATCAGTCAGATTGAACAAAACTCGTATCTAAGCAACATTTGAATTGTAGTTTTATTTCTCTGCAGGCTGCTTACTTAGAAAAACGTGTTTGCTGAGCATTGCCAGTCATTTTTGGTCCTGCAGCTTGAATGTAGTTTAAAAACTTTTTAAACCACGTTTCATGTTACATTTCACTGTAACTTTGCCGACCCCCCAAAATTAGTCTTAAGAAAGTTTCCTGTTTTTGATCCCCCAGTAATGAGATGGGATTTCCGCCCTTGCTGACCAGATCAGTCTGCAGAAGGATAAATGGTGCTGCAGCTCTGTGACATCACTGGTGGGTTTATTCAACCTCCATAGTTGAACAAACTATTAACTTAAATATTTAAGTTAATATTTCAGTTTCTGGGGATTATAGGGGAACATTTTGTAGTTTTTGTTAAATATTTTTGTGCAGTAGATTTTTATAAATTGCACTTTTTATGCTGTAGTATTTGTAGGATATTGTTTCTATTTAAGATTTTTGTAACATGTTTTTCCTCTGCAGTTTTGTGTTTTCATCAGTTTTTCTGTTAAGTCACCTTTCTGGAGTGGATTTGTACAGTTTTATTAGTCAGGTTTCATGAAGTTATAAAGTTTTATCTTTCTGGAGCAGGTTTTGTAAAATGCTGCCTTTTGGCAGCAAGTTTGTAAAGTTTTTTCTGCAGCAGGTTTTGTAAAGTTTTCTTTCTGCGGTGATGTGAGCAGCGGTTTCACACGGCGACAGCCTCTGTTGAAGCCTTTTTTCAATCTGAATTTAAGCAACATTCTCCTACTTCAGACATTTTTACAGGATTTTCCTGCCTTCATGAGCAGTTGTGGGGATTTCTCTGTATTTGGATTGAGACGCCGCCTGTCAACACAACCCATCAACAAAGCTGTGTTTCCATGGAAACGCCCAAACAGGAGAGAAAAAAGACAGGAGCGGTGGAGGCCAAACTGCATGTTCTGGTGCCGCTGAGTGGATTGGGTCGAACATGGGGGTTAGGGTGACACTTGAAACATGTCAGAGGGAGTTAAGCTTGAGCAGCAGAGGCCTTTTCCCTCCGACTGACACAACGATGAGCTGATGGTTCCCACAGGAAAATAAAGACGAAACCATAATCAGAACCAACAGGCAGGAGGGTAAACATCTCCATCACAGTCAGGAACATCATCATCATCAGCAGCAGGCGGACGTTTCATTCCTCACATCTTGAATGGAAAACACCCTGTTTTTAAATATTCCAGGGAAGATTCATTGCTTTGGGCTCTGGGAAGAATCTGCATCACATGGAATCGGGTGAGTCCTGGATGCTGAAGTTATCCCTCCTTAGACCTTCTGGATGTTTCAGAGGACCTTCTTCCAGACCATCTTCATCCTGTTCCTTCTGATTGGAAGCAGGTTGATTCTTCCTGTGTCTAAGTTTTAATGAAGCCCCGTCCAGACCCCGAAACCCTCCTCTTCCTCTCCGTTCTTCATCACAGTGACTGATGTTTCACAGGCGGGACAATAAAGTAGGAGCAGCAGATTGGTGTTACTCTGATGTTTAATTTCCACTTTTCACTGACATGGTAGAAAGTTTATGGAGTGGACCACTTCAGAGGCATGAATTTCAGTTTCACTGCGTCTTAAATCTGAACCGGGATCAGGTTTTTCTAATGAATTCCACTGCGGGGGTCTGCTGGTTTTACTGAGTTTTTATTTATTCATTCAACTTCACTTTTCACATCTGACATGAAGGAGAGACCCTCTGCTGTTCACAGATAGCGGCTCCTGCAGCTTGGATCCAGATGTTCAGCTCTGACTGACAGACACAAGTCCAAACCCGCAGACTTTCAGTTTGCTGAAGTAAAGTCAAAGCAGATCCTGTGAGCTCAGCGATGGAGGTCTGAAGACTTTGAGACATCGTCCAGGCCTCTCGCTCTGTGGAGACTGTTCTTCTGTCAGAGTCTTGTTGTGGCTCCTCCCGTGATGCTCCTCAGACATCCCACACTGAGACCGAGCCTGTTGGAGGGTTTCAGCTCAACCTCCTCTGGTGTCTGCGGTGGAGTAACTGGATCCAAACCTCTGGGATGAGATGAGAGCTGAGCAGAAACAACGTCTGCTGCTCCACATCCAGATGTTAGAGAAACGCTGCCACCCCAGCTGGGTTCCTTAACATTATTATTATAAACCAGCTACTACTGTACATGAGGACCAGGAGTTCAGTTCAGTGACACTTCATCAACATAAGAAATGTTTAAGAAGCTCTCCTTCTTCAGTGATTCTTGATGTTTTTAACCAGAGACCGAATGAGGCCCTCAGCAGATAAATAGGAAATCCAGTCTGTCCCTTCTTGAAGACGTTTTCACTGTTGAGTCTCTGGTTCAATCTGTTGTCCAGCTGAACACCGGAGTATTTACACTCCTCCACTTCCCCCAGCTCTCTGTGCTCAGCTTCTTGTCCGTCTCTGATCCACCCGATGTCTGCAGATATCTGAGTATTTCTGCAGATGACAGAAGTTGGAATGAAAAGGAATGGTGAGAGTACAGTCCCCTGTCCTCCTGTGCTGCTGACTGTCTGCTTAGACACAGTTCTTCAGTCTCACAAACTGTGGAGGTCCACAGATTGTTGAGACTCCACCTGTGTCTTCTGAAGTTCCTGACAAAGCAGATCAGGCTGAATTGTGTTAAATGGAGAAATCAAAGTACATGATCCTCGCACAGTGCTGCCTGCTTTGTCCAGTTGACAGTTGGCTTCAGTCCTGGTGAGATCACAAGAACACCCAGAGATAAATAACTAATTAAATTGTAACATGAGAGAAACAAACAGCATCTTATTGCAACCAGTGACAAGCTGGTTGTCACTGGTTGCAGTGATGAACTCTGGTCTTCTTAGGCTGTATTCACACCTGACACATCTGTTCCTCTTTAAGCAGACCAGAGTTTGTTTCTCCTGTTAGTCTAGATCTTTAGTACAAATGTTAACACACTCAAGCCAACCCTGATGTGGTCCAAAGGACCGGCCCTAGACCACTTTTTGAGGTGGCATCGGTCCACTTCCAAACTAATTTTGGTACAGTTCTTAATACAGTTGTTAACACAGACCAGCCTCGATCTGAACCAACTACAGGAAATAGCTTTTCAGACTCCATGAGCCGCCATAGCGAGGCATCAGAGTAAAATGCTACTGCATGTACCGATTGGACTGAAATTGTATCTGAGCCTCTGTTTGAAGTTAAAAACCTTCCACTCAAGAAGAATCTTTTTCATTCATTAGATCATTAACTGAACTGATTCTGGAATCTTCTGAAGCTTCTGACTGATAACTCAGCAGCTCCGTCCTCCCAGTATGAGCATCACCAGTGTCCGTTATTCCATGTGAAACTGGACTTCATGCTCCAGTGTCAGATTAAAAGAAGAGAATGACGCTGTAGCGCAGCCTCGCTCTGAAACCGCCAGCAGAGATAGCCTCCTCTTTCCACAGGCAGGTCTCAGGTCGACTAATTGCTCTGTCCGACATTCCTCCTCCTCATCTTCAGGAGCTGTCTGCCTGAAACGAGCTGAAGCCTCCACAGACAGAGGAGGTGGCCTCATTAAGAGTGGCTCCACTGCTGCTCATTATGTTGTGGAGGTGTGGACATGGGAGTATTTATGAGCTCTGGTTCTAATAAACTCAAACAAATGGCCGTCATTAAGGCCGGCAAAGCTCCTAGAATAACTGGTGGCAGATCATCAACATACTGCTGAAGGAGTACTAATCTCCACCACTTGCAGTTCAGATCTACAACCTGCTCTACCATCCAGTAACCTTTGCTCCTTCAGAAAACCAACCGTTGGAACAGTCAAAACTCTCAGATTCATCTGAAAATAAATCAAAGTTTGTCTGTATGGTGAAGAATTAAACTCAGAACCTCATGTGGTGGCGGGAGGTTTGGTTTGTGCTACAGTCTGACAAACATGGCTGGAGGCTGAGTGAATGTTGAAGCTGCAGGTCGAGTCAGGGTTCTAGTTGGTTCTTCCATGTTGGACTTTCAGCTTTGCTTTGACATACTTTCCATCCTTCAGGTTCTGCAGCTGCTTCAAAGACAAAATTTGAAGAAGACAAAATTCATCACTTAGCAAACACTGTTTATGACTTCTGGAGGCTGCAGCTGAGAAAACACAATCCAGGCGGGTCAAAACCATTTAATTCTACCATTACATCACAGGTGCAGACCAATTGAAATAGCAGGTGTGTTCCTTGTCATTAGAACCTGCCCTGGTACTGGTTCTCTAATTAGTAGAAAGGCTGCCAGCCTGGAGGCCAGTGATTCCAGAAGAGAGAAGCTTCTCATGCAGAGATTAATGAACAAAACTGAGTTTATTACGGTGCATTAATCAGCTCTGTGATGCTCCTTCCTGCTGGGTGTCACAGGTTGGTTTGTGTCTATATGTAATTAGTGAAATCTACTTTGTGAATCCAGTGCAGAAAGCGTCCCATCAAATCATTTTTTTGTTTGTTTGTTTTTTAGCATAAATTTACCCTCATTGGACCAAGAGAAGAAGCTTCCTCATCCATCACTGTTGAGCATGAGATCTCTGGATGTTTACTTGCTGATTGGATCACTAGTTCCATCCTATATCCAGGTATTTTGAGATGGTTTGTTATTTTCTGAATGTTGGTTCTGGTTTCTGTCTCTCAGGACATTTTGCAGGTTTCTTTTATATTGGGCTCTTCTGTGTTAATGTTCCTCTTTTTCTGGTTCATTGCTGCAGTTGCAGGTTGTCATATCCTTTCCTAGTTCTGAGTCCAGAACCTCCTGACCCCAGCAGAGTCTCAGCCTAAAGTCCAGCACCAACTGGACCTGGTCAATGGTTCCCTGGTCCATCCGACCAGCGCCTCCTGGTTCAGTCTGATCTGCGAACATCAGCCGCCCCATCGCGCCCTGCGCTCTGATCCAGGGTTAAACCCTCGCTTCATCGGCAGGCCGAGTGAGTGCAGACGAGCTGAATCACCAGATCAAGGCCGCCCCGCCTGTCAGGAAAAAGTTCCGCTCCACATCCTGGAACAGCCGGTCACTTTTTCCCCCCGAATTCAAAGCTACCATCAGTACAGAGCCTGAGAGGCGGGACACCCGAGCACTCAGCCGTGGAAAAGCTGCAGAGAAAACCCAACATCTTTAATGACACCTGGAGTCAGGGTCGGACCCTGCTGCACCCCCAACCTCCAACAGAGACTACAAACAGCAGCCTGCCAAGGTCTACCTGCTCCTGAGCTTTAATCACATCTTTATTAGTCCAGACGCTCCTGGTGGCGCTCCTCATTGAGTCTGGAAACTCCTGATCATTCCCACCAACTCTGTTTACATTCCAGAGGGCCCAGTCTGGGGGGCCGGCTGTGGCTGCATGCACGGGATGCACAGCTGCTAAATATTCAGAATAATAATCAGTTGAGCCGAGTTACATCACACTGCAAACACTGATGCAAGTTACCCTTAACGACGAATGCAGATGTTTCAACTGGGGGACCTGAAACAGAAAACTGGACTCATGCATCAGCGACACAAACAGATCTTAGACATTCAGTTTGATCCAAACAAACTGAGAGCATCGATGTTTGTCAGTTTTAGTCCGGAACCAGATGCTTAAACAAAAAAACTAAAGCTGCAGAAAAAAGTCACTCAGCTCCACTGCGCTGTGTCACATCTATTCGGGGATCAACACGGGCCACCTGACCGCATTCTGGTTCTGACATAATCTCTGTTGTGAAATCCTGTTAGCAGAACATCTCGGCTGCCATCGCGTCTCTGTGACCCGATGCAAAGCCTCGAATCTGCAGAGGGCCAGCGGCCAGGCCCTACTGCGCGTTTATAAGCAATTAAAAGGCAATTTATCATGGTGTTCTGTAAGGTGCCTAACCACAGTCGCCTGGTCTGCGGCGGGTTTTCTGCAGAGTGGCCCAGTTTTAATGAAGAGGAGAGAAAAATGAGGGGAACTGTGAAACTGTGAGCTGACAGACACAAACATGACCGCACAGCTCTGATTCTGGTTTAACAGGAGACTCGGACGTTAACAGGAAACCACTGTTCCCAAAGGCTCCTATAGAGGGCAGCAGAGAGCTAAACCTTTCTGCACTTCTTCGTATTTTTGCTGCGGCATCATGTTTTTTTTTGTGTCACTACCCACAAACATGTTTCTGTATAAAGTCGAGACTCAGTTAAATTTCAGGATTCTTCACCGTCTACTTTCATCCACAACGATCTGATGAGGAGTTCAGCAGAGTCCGCCAGCCTTCCTCTTCCTCCCAGCAGCATGCAGTGGTTTGTTAAAGCAGAGCTCATTTAGTGTTTTACACACTCCTTTAAACTACTCTGAGGCTGGCCGCTTTCCTGACAGAGACCCAACACGCCCATGGAGGCGACAGCTTCGCCCTGCGTCTGCAACCGCAGCACCACCGCAGCAACACCGTGACTCACTCTCTGCTGCCAACAGAGTCCCCTCAACATGAGAATCTGATTAAAACAAACAGTAGACTCTCAGATTCTCTGATTACAGTGCAGACAGCTTCTCTAATGACCAATAAAATCTGTCCAGAGGAACAAATCACTACCAAACTGAGAATTAAAGTGAAGTTGTTCCTCGTCTGACCAAATCTCCTGCAACCCGCTGACATTATACTCATTTAATAATGCAGAGAGCCTCACCGCTACATGAACACATTTATACAGAGCTGATTAACACACGTTAGATCACAGTAGCAGTTCTGCCCCTCCATCCCCTGCCAACCACTTCAAATGAGAAAATGAGTCTAGAGCACGTGCATAAAAGCATTAGCAATCATGTAAAGGGCACAACTGAGAGACTAGTTGGTCTTTCTAGTGCTCTTGAGACCCTCTCTACAATGCCGCCCTGAGCCGCTGCCATAGAGCCTCTAATAAACATTGACCCTGGAGGATGATTGGTTTTTTTATTCAACCTCAGGAAGCATGTAAATATTGAGTACAGGTTTAACTAAAAGCTTTGAAAAGACATTTGAAGTGAGAAAGCACCACATCCAGAGTGATGCTTGTTTTAAATGTATGGTTCATTTTCAACAACAAGACAGTTCAAAGTGCCTTTCATAGTCAGAAGGAACATGAAACAAATGGGCTAAAAACATTACATTGCAGAGTGAAGGAAAACAATGAGTGGAAAAACAGACGATCCTTCATGATGTTCCAGTTAGGAATTAGGATTAGGAATCAAAGGCGGCTCTAAACAGATGGATGTTAAGCCTTGATTTAAAGAAACTCAGTGTTTCGAGTGTTTTGCAATTTTCTGGTAGTATCTAACAATAGATTTTCCATGTTTGGTTGTTCTGGGGAAGCAGGACACCTTACTGGTCTGGAAGCTTGATACAGCAGGTCTTTAATGTATTTTGCTGCTACGCCATTAAGCTAATGACCCAACCAATGCTGCAACAGCTTCTCATCTGAAGTCTGAAACATTACAGGCCCCAACATACTCATACTTCACTCCAGACGTTCATGCGTACTCAAACTCAAAGCAGATGTCTGCTGGACATGTCTGCTCAAAAGTAAATTTTTATGACCGTTTTCTCAATGTTGAAGTGAACTGCTCTCCAGGAAACACTGTTCACAGAGAGACTTCAAGACCAGAACCGGCCGAAAAGGACACAAAGGCCTGTCCCGCAGTTACCAGAAAACATCCTCAAGACTCCTGGCGAAATGTTCTATGATCCGAAGAGACAGAAGTGGACCTTCCTAGAAGGTGTTGGACCCTTTATATCTGGTCCAGAACCAGCACAGCATTTCAGATGAGTGATGATCTGGGCTGCTTTGCTGTTTCAGGACCTGGACCACTTGCTGTAGAACCACCATTAGCTCAGAACCATGATCCAAAGCTCAGCAATAAGTCCACCTCTGGATAAGTGTGGCCTAGTCTAAAATCTGGATTTAAATCTCGAGATGCTGTGTCTTGACCTTCGACCTTCAAAGTTTCTTCACAGTGATGCTTTGTGCCCGTTATCAGCTGCTGCTGGTGGTTCTGTTTCATCTCCAGAACCTCGGTCCGCCTCCGACCTGGACTTCGGTGCAGGTGCAGCAGCTCTGGCCTGTTGGGTTCTGGAGGCCGTGTGGGGGAAACAGCCCATTTGTAAAGTGACCATCAGTCATGGTGACGGGTCTGAGAGGCGAGCAGAGGCGGCTGAGTGAGGCCATTCAGGCCTGAGCCAGAACACAGACACACAACATCTCTGTCCCAAGACATGAATAAACAGCTGTGGGCACGGAGCAGAACCCACCCACCCAGCCGCCACTTCAGACCTCACACCAGCCTAGGAAACACAGCCAGAACCTCAGCAGGTCCTGGACCCGGTTTCTCTGATGAACCTGGTGGACATTCAGCTATTTTATATTGGGGATTAAATCACAGCTTTTCTATGTATAAAGTCACGTTTTCATATTTTCTTCCAACCATTTGCTCCATTCTGACCATATTCAGAGAATTACTGGGATCCTGAACCGTCTGTTAGAATCTGAACCCATCCAGAACCAGAACCGATCATATTCTCCAACATTTTAGCTAACTGTATAAGCAGCAGATCTGAAGTTACCACAGGAGGCCTCGCCGTGACTCCTCACCAAGTCCTGTCATTAAACTGTCAGCTCTGATAATCAAGGGGACCCGTCCCAGACAAACCAACGGTGGTCCGAGCTGGGTCGACCCAAACCGCAGCGGGCCTCCCCTGTCGGGAATCCACCTGCCGCTCAAATAAACACCCAGTGGCACAAAGCAAACAGCTCGTCCTCCGCAAACATGGAGGCAAGTGGCCCGCGTTCAGCTCCCCGCTGCAGGTCAGCCCACAGAGCTGCTGAATCTGGGTCAGAATCAGTCTGATTCCGAGCCCAAAACCCACAACTCCTGAACTCCCAAGGGGGATCACATGTTTGGCCCTTTAAAAGGCCTCTGCAGAGCTCACTGGCATGGTGAGGAGGTCATTCAGCCATTTGGACTGTTGGAGGTCGGGAAGGTTCTGAAGGCGGCAGAACAACAGGAGCATTGATTTAACGGGTCGAACTTCAGAATTTCTGCCCGATCTTCTGTCCTCTCTTGTCTTTAAAGAGCTGAAGCGTGAGCAGCTTTTGGGTTCCTTCTTGTTTGCTTAGCGGTATTCTGACCGATCCGGTCCCATTACAGAGTTTGTTTACAGAACTGAGCCTCCGGTCCAATCTTCAGCGAGGCCTTGAAGCCGAGCTCCACTGGATGTTTTCAGGGTGGCGTCTGCAGGGAGGAAATGAGTTAACAGGATTCAATTACATGCTGCAGCCGATCCAATTAGACTGTCAGCTGCAGCTCAGGTGCAGCACAGAGATGAAAACTATGAAATATGGACTGGACCACAGAGTGACTTTGACCCGATTCTGGTTCCCTCCACTTCAGAAAACAAACTGAAGCAGTGAGTCCACCTTCTCTGGACCTGATTGCTCAGTTACAGGAAAAAGTTCTCATTGAACAGCAGCAGCTGAGTAGCCAGATGCTTCTCCTGGTGTGTTTTTGATTCTGAAACAGAACTATTAATGGGTCAGCAGTGGGCCTCGGTAGCGTCCTTCTGTAACCTCAGACAGATAAACGGGCTGGAACAGAAACCTGACCTCCAGACACAGAGATAAGATGGAGGTGTTTTTGTCCCACTCTGTAACTCCTGCTGGTTCTGCTGCCACCGCCAAACAACCTGGTAAATCTTTATCCAGACCACACAAAGGACTTAGCGGAGTTTCATCATCCTGATCCAAAACCTGCAGGCTGCAATCAGGGTAGAGTGTTTCCCGGTCCGTGACAATCTCACCAATTTATACTGTGTTTCCATGGAAACGGCAGGCGCGATAACTGCTTCCAGGATTTCACATTGTCCTTGTTCTGGATGAGGTCAGCGTGGGTCAGATTGAGATCAGGCCTCCTGAAGGAACATTGGGCACTGACTGAGCTTTGGGTCTGAACATGCAGACGGATTTCTGAGATGAACTCAAGAATGTTCCTCACAGAGAGCAGGAGATCAACAACTTGAGAGACGAGGATTGTCTGGAGAAAAAAATCATCAAATAACCTGCAGGAGACAGAATGACACAAGAGTCCGTCCTCCAGGATGGAAGACATTTATGTTGTGCTGTAAAAAAATTAACAGCAATAATTTGGTTATGTAGTCTGTGATAAGGGGAAAAAATGTCGGTTCAAAGTTATTCATTCATTTATAAATGTCACAGTTTCAAACTAAATATAGGTAACTAAATATTTTGTTTACCAATTACCTTAGCAAGCTGAATATTTAGTTTGAAGCTAAATATTTAGTTTCCCAACTGTTTAGTGAGCAACCTACTTATCTCCTATGAGCTAACTAGATTACTATTAAACTAAATATTTTGACTCAAACTGAATATTTGACTTGCTAGCTACATAATTAGCTTGCTAACTAAATTTTGAGTTTGAAACTGTGACATTTATAAAGAATGGTACAAATAATGTCATCCAGTTCTTTTCTCTTGACAGGATAATTAACCCAAATTCTTGCTGTGTAATTTTAGCGCCCCTTACTCGGGTGTGTCTGTGTAGATTTATCTCTGAGCAGTTTGCTGTAACTTGGAACCAGTTGGCTCAGTAACGGGTCAGGGGCCGATGATTACCTCCAGCAGACTTGATAAAGCAGGAACACCCTGGACAGTCCATCACAGACTCCAGCTACCCTACAGGAATCCGGTGAAGACCCGTGAAGGGTTTGAACCCACACCCTTCTTGCTGCAAGGCAGCAGTTTGATGCAGTAGTAATGTTGGAACTTTCTGATCCTTGTGTGGATCCAAAAGGACCCAACCAGAGCAGCAGTGCAGTGAAGGAGCTGCAGCAGCGTGCTGGACTGGGACCAGCAGAACACTGAGCCTGACGGAGCGCTGAAAGCAGGAAAAGCTGCGGTTTGTGGCTCTCTTTTAAAGATAAGTCATTTAAACATTAGACAGCATGTCTGCAGCAACGTTCTGCAGGAATGCGAGCGAGGAGAGCTGCCAGCAGCCTTTCAGAGCGGCGGCCTGCAGACGCTCTCACCGCTCTGGAAGGCATTATTGTTCCCACCAGATGAGAAGGTTGTTAATCCAATGTGACGACCCGCACGTTGTTCGTTAAAGAGAAGAAGAACAACAGCTTGTTGTGTTTCTGGGGAAACATGAGAAGAAGATCACAGCAGAGTTTACATCTCCTGCATGTGTTTGGAGTGGGGGGTTCTGCTTCATCACAGAACGTTTACAGGCGACTGGTTCCCATTAAACCGGAGCTGATCCTTAGAACCTCACACCAGACAGGTCTCCCAGTCAGCTGCTGTGTAGTTAACTGGACTTTAACTGACAGTGTGGGAATCTGAGGTGTGGAATGTATGCAAGGGGTTAATTGGACCTGTGGTCTGTTTGGATCTGGAGAATCAACAGACGTTTGTGAGCAGTGAGGGGGATTTTTCTCTTCCTGAAGCTGCGGCTCCTGATAAATCCTAGATGTTTGTCAGACAGTTGGGAGCGATTTAGCTCCACCTCCCTTCGCAATTCAGGAAAACTAAAACCTGCAAACAATCTTTTTAAATGTCAGCGTTCCCTCTCAGACCTTTGAGTTTTCCCTTCCCCCACCAACTGGACCACCCTCTGAACCGGGCCTGAGCAGGAACACAATCTGCAGAGAGCTGGTGGTTCTACATCTCTGTGGCAATCAATCGCCACGAAGATGTTCAAAACCATCCAGGGGAGGGACATTAATTCAAAACAAGCATGTACCTTAAGTGCTGTTTAAGTCTTAGGATTAGCAAAACGAGATTACCATAGATTGATGAAAAGGTAGAACAGTGACTCACAGCCAGCTGTTTAGCTGAACTTTCAGTCCAATTTGAAATTTGCATTACCCTTGAAATTACAAACATTTCAAGGATAATGAGAGAGACTGGCGACCTGCCAGGTTTATATCAATCTGGGAGGAACCCAGCGGTTCTGCTGGGCGTAGTACACGCTGTGGTAATGGACTGAGATGTTGGTGATGTGTGAAACCATCCAGTCAGTGATTCAGGTGATTCATTATTGTGATGTCACAGATTTTATACCTCGCTGGATGGAAATAGATAATAATGAGACTCCCAGGATGGTTCTTGTGGCAAACAGAGACTTTCCTCCCAGAACTGAGCAGTGAATCAGAACAAACGGCATCAAGGAGGCAGCATGTCAAACCTGACATCACCTCCCTGAGGAATGGAAGGTGGGTGGAGACCAACCCACCGCCCAACCACCAGCAGGATCTTCACTGGGCGGAGCCCCGAATCTGGAGAGCAAAGCACAGAGTGATGTCACCACTGGTACCGACAAGACAGAGCAGCGTTTTTCATTCACTTTTACCAGACAGCACCAGTACAAAACCCAGGTCAGCTCAGGATACACTTCTCTGAGGTCATTGCTGATGTCTTCCGTTTGACATTGTATGGAGACTCACCTGTGTGCTCTACCAACACTCACCTTCTAATTAAGTTTTTCACTTCTACGCTCGTTTAATTAACTGTTGATTAGCCATTAATTAAGTCCTTTGTTTAAAACTTAAGATCTTAATCCAGTTCTGAAAACTTTACGAGTCAGATTGGCTCTCGTCTTGGCCTGAGAGTTCAGATCCGTTCTGATTTGGATCTGAGGTTGGATCATCTCTGGTGTTGATGACAGAAGTTGGATCACCTCTGGTTTGGAGAGGAAATTTTGGGTCAGTTCTGGTGTTGTTCAGAGAGGTCGAATCAGACCGGGACACTTTGAGCAGAGGTTGTTTTTGCCTATCAGAGTTTGGAGTACTCCGCCGCTGAGCTGCTGACTCGGAGACCTCCTGAGAAACTGCTGCTGCCTCCAGCTGGCAGATTTCCCAGCAGCCCCTCTGGTCCCATCTGGGGGGTCCAGATGCTGGTGGTGGGAGGAGCTATTAACCAGAATCTGAACCCCCAGTTCTACATTTCTGATGGATAAATCATTGTGATAAAACTTGCTCTAAATTCTTAGCCACGAAGTTTGTGTTTGCAGCCAAACCATAAGGAATGAAATTCAGATGTCTCTTCAGGCTGGTGGGAGCCAGAAACCTTCCAGGTTCTGGATGATTTGACCTTCAGAAACATGAGCCGATAATACTCTGATATCTGTTCATGTTGCTTCTGGTTTAGTTTCTGCTTCTCCTTCCAAACCTTTCTCTTTTTGTGTTTTCTTTGGTATATGGTTACTTCCTGTCCCACCAGGTTTCTGTTTCCTGTCACTGCTGTGATGTCTGATGCAGAAAGTGATTCACATCCAGATTCTGCTGGTCTGGAATCCGATTCAGTTTGTGTTTCTCTGTAAACTGGTCCAGGATCAGCCAAGAGTTGTTCTGGACTTGGCAGGTTTAGCATCATGCGTCCGTTCCTCTCCAAGGTGATGTGGGATCAGAGTTTACAGTGTGGGTTTCACTTTCAGCTGGTCTGAGATCAGCCTCAGACCAACCACAGAGTGGTTCTGGCAGGCGCTCAGGTCAGCTCCCTCTGACGTGAGTCACAAACATGTTCGTTTCTTTCTTTGGAATCAAAACAGTCGCAGCTCTCCGGGTTTGGAGAAGCCACAGCATGACGCCCACTGCAGCTGGAAATATCGCACATGTTGGTGCAGATCAGGAGTATTTCTGGACCCGGTGGTTCTGACAACTGGCCCAAAAGGAAAGTGGACTTTATATATCTGGTCTGACACACACGGACGTTGATCACTGTGACTTTATGTGATCGATACTAAAAATAACACGTGTGGAAGGGAGACCTGCAGCAGCCAATCGGAGCCCATGGAGTGCTTGATGACATCACCAACAGTGAAGGCAGAATGTGCAGTCCTGATCCGAATCCAGCTGAGAGCTTCCTACAGTCAGAACCACAGAGCATGGTCAACTGAGTGGCTGGACTTTAGGGATGTAGGGGCCCCTGAGGGCCAGACACCAGGGAAGATGGGGCAGATATTGGAGCTCTTAGAGGCCAAAGGCTGAGGACAGGTAACTTGAGATCCTCACACTGGGGCTCTTGAGGGCTAAAGTCTAAGGTCTGGAGCCCTGGCAGTCAAAGGCCTCTCAGGGCCTCACACATGAATGAAAGCACATGGATGGCCCTTAGAGGCCATAGACTTACCTCTCCTATGTAGTGATGACAGGTTGGAGCCCTTGAGGGCCAGAGGCTACAGCCAGGATCCTTTAAGGTTCACACACCAGGGGCCCCCTTAGTGTTGCAGCTTGATGAATACTGGAGTATATCAGAGTGGGAACATGTGACAGACTCACATTTCCTTTTCAGGAGATAGCAGGTCCAGTTAGCAGGTCCAGAACCGCAGCAGGTCCAGTTAGCAGGTCGAGAACCGCAGCAGGTCCAGTTAGCAGGTCGAGAACCGCAGCAGGTCCAGTTAGCAGGTCCAGAACCGCAGCAGGTCCAGTTAGCAGGTCCAGAACCGCAGCAGGTCCAGTTAGCAGGTCCAGAACCGCAGCAGGTCCAGTTAGCAGGTCCAGAACCGCAGCAGGTCCAGTTAGCAGATCCAGAACCGCAGCAGGTCCAGTTAGCATCACAGCAGGGCCAATCCACACTGACACCAATCAGAACCAAAGCACTGAGCTGAAAACCAGCAGCAGAAACATGTTTGTTTTTGATTAAAAGTTTAAAAGAGATTCTTACAACAGATCCGATAAAACTGTCAGAACCGGTCCAGCTAAAATAAACCATGTTTAAATCAGGTCAGCCTGAAGGATTCTCTCCATTATGTTCTGATCCGGTTGTTTTTCTAAAACTTAAAGAAGACTGACGGAGTTTATGAACAAACAGAAACATTCACCGCAACAACAAACTGGAGTCCAAACCTTCTGGTTCTGCTGGAACCGATATAGAAGAACTTTCTGGGTGAGGAAGCCCACGGTTCTATTTTAGGACCATATGCACCAACATAAAACGAGGTTGTCGCAGACGGACATTGTTCCGGAATCAGAGGGTTGATCAGAATCCAACCCAGGCTGGGCTTTATTTACACTCTCAAACAAAAGTGTAGACATGTTGGAAACACAGAGAACATTTCTAGCATGTTTGCTAGAACATGGAGCCACAGGAACCATCCAGAGTCCATAAATCAACGCGGAGATTATCGTCACATGAAGACTTCCTGTTTTTCTGTTCCGGAGCACCAACAAGATGGATTATTTTGGAAATGTTCCTGTTCCTGATCAACTGGTTGATGACCTCCTCACAGCAGAAATGGTGTCAGACCTCATGTCCAACCATCCAACATTCCTGTGGAGGGTCCAGAACCAGGACATGACTGGACATCAACCCGACAGCCAGCAGAAGCTGACGGGAGGCGCCTCAAAAACATCAGGAACATCTGGAATATTAGCTCTCCATAAATTCTTCTCCCTGTTGGATGATAAAAGTATATATGTTAGTTCAGAACATCGAAGTTCTGAACAAATTTCTGCTGCAATGTTCAACAGAAGAACATCTAAGGATTTCTGATCAGAATTTGGACGCAGGAGTTTCCCCTTGTGCTTTGGTGTCACTTTGATGGTCAAAGAGCTGCCTGCTGTTCGGGACGGTATCTGGACCCAACACGAGACAGGAGCACAGATTCCCCATCTGGATTAGCATCAGGTGGACCATCTGCAGGAATGCCACAGGTATCAGCAGCAGGAATATCAGGAATGCTGGGAACAAAGGCGTGGGAAACGAGGCAGAACAGCAGAATTAAAGTTTGGCAACATGAAGATGGATTGATTTTGTTCTTCACAAGGATTTATTTTTAAATCTTCATTGTCCAGAATGGCACTCCAAGGATGAATAAAATCCGTTTAATGAGAACCAAACTGAGGACGTTCAACATGTTTAAAACAGAAACAGATGGAAAATTGAGCTCTGAATTTGTGGAAAACTAGAGTCCTCTCTAATGGTAAACTTTATTCTGATCAGAACGTTCTGATCTAGATCAGGTGTTTCTGTTACATACGGAGCTGTTAATAGCTGAGGTGGGATGATTTATTCTGTAATCTGTTGGCTTCCAGTTCTTCCGGTTGGGAACATCTGCATGACCTCTTTAGACCTAACATTGGCCTGGTTCTGACCCATTCATTTGATTCTGAAAGAACTTGGAGACCACCGTCAGTCTGAAGCATCTTTCTGCAGCAGAATCAGGGATCAGAGGTTGATCTATTCGGATCCAGAGTTGAAACATGTTGGCAGATTTAACAGCCAGGATGTTTCTTGTGTTTCTCTCCACCTTCACCTGCAGACCTTGACATGTTGACCCGATTCTGGTTCCTCCTGTGTGATGCAGTGATTCAGACTGTGAGTTCAGCCTCCGCTGGCTGCTCTGGTTCTGTGGAAACCCTGAAAGCCCGGGTGACTGAGCGCTTCCAGCCTCCTGACATGCTGAGCCGCTCCAGGAATAGAAGCGTGGTTCTAAGTTTGGAGCGGCCTGACGTTGGGAGTTGGGTTGGAGGAGATCCAGGGAGCCGTAGGGATTCCTGCGTCAGCCAGCAGCGAGCTGTGAGGACTGAAACCACGGCGGTGGCCGGGCTCAGATCTTCCAACCATGTTACTCCAGCGTGGTTCTGAGAGTGTTATTACGTCTCTATCCAACCGGCGCCCTGCCGGGAGCAGGTCACCTTGGAGAGGCAACAGAACATGGTTTGGATAAAGCTAACTGGAGTCAGCATACTCCAGTTAACGATGTATCAATTTACTACACAGTTATTTTAATCTGTTCACCACGATTAATCCAAGGAATCATTTCAGCACCAGAAGATGCTGTTGTTGTTGGACCGTCTGATGACGCAGATGTTCAGGGTTGTCCTTAATATTCTTGATTTTATGAAGAATCCTTCTTGGCTCCATCATCTCCAAAAGGACCAGAGTGCACCCCGACTCTAAGTATCTAATTTATAAGTCACATGGTGACAACATCCTGCAATGTTTGGGTTGCCGATTTGATTCCCACTCCACCTGCCTCTGTTGTTGTGTCCTTGGCCAGAACACTTCATCCGCCTTGCCAGCTGGTGGAGGTCAGAGGATCTGTTGTCGCTATGGTTACTATCCAGTAGCTTGTCACCATCAGCATATGAATGTGCAAGGTTTCCCCCAGAAAACTTGCTAAGCCCGGTGGCTGGTGCTAGGGCAGTCATTCATCCACCGGCCCATCGTGTTTTTGAGTTAAAAAATGTTTAAAATTGACAGGAAATTTGAAAATATCACTTGATAAATATGTGCTATTGAAAGATTGGAAGATTAATACCTGAACACCTATAAAGTCTTAAAAAATGCAAACATTTTTAAAAAACATAAATAAATAAGCAGTGCTTAGCCTGGCGGTGGCACAAGTACAGCCTGGTGGCCTGCCAGGCTAATAATACATTGGAGGAAACCCTGAAAGTGTGAATGACTGTAATGTGAAGAGCTTTGGAGTCCTCTGGACTTGATGAAGGTCTATACAAGTACGGACCATTTACCATTTAGTACCAGTGGTACTAAAATCATCGTGAACATCAGCAGCAGCTGTCAGGAATGGCGGCGGTTCTTCAGGAACATTAATGGGAATGTTGGGAACCACGAGGAATGACTATGGACACCAAAACAACGTCCAGTTCTTGGAGGATTCAGGACTTCTGGAGAATCTTGAAGAGGAATGTTACAAACCCCAGCGGGTTCTGTCTGGAAGGACACAGAAGAGCGCCACCCTGAGGTCTTTTCTATCTGAACTTCTACTGGATCTTTAACCAAAACCTTCTAGGTTGTTATCCATCAGTTTTTCTTGTTGGACGTGACGGACCGGTTCTGTGTTGATGTGAAATTAAACGGGTCGGGCCAAAGTGTTATGCAATAGGGGTTCTGATTGCTTGTGGATGGAAACCTGGCCTCTTCTCACCGACTGGTCTTTCCATCTTTCATCATGGTTGTTTACTTGGGCTCCTCATGTCCGAACCGTCTTCCTCCAGGATCTGGCAGACGGAGGTGACAATGTCAGAAGTCTAATAACTGTGAGGCTTTAAGTTTTCTCCTTAATGAATCTTTCCAATGCTAGAAACTCCGTCTGCGTCTATAAATAGCCTGATTATCTCCAGTTGAAACAACAGCAGGCAGAAATCTCCATTCAGGCTCCTACGCAGCGTCCCGCAGCATCATGGACATATACCTCACAATCATCTTCCTGAAGTGGAAAACTAGAGCTGAGCTGGCTGCCGCTCAGCGGCATGGAGGAGCTGCTGCTGGAAGCCTCGATGCGTGGGCCTGCAGGGGAATCTCCCAGGACGGCCCTGGAAACGGCTGGGCCGCCGTAAATACTTCCAGATTTTAGTCCAGCTTTCAGACCAGACTCAGTCGGGTTTAAAGGGATTTGCATGTCAGAGGTCACATGAGTCCAACTGTAGGTGAAAAGCCCAGCAGCACCTGGAGGGCGCTCCTTAACTTTCCTCTGATTCTGCAGAACGTTTCAGCCCAACCGGAGTCGGCGCTGATTGTGCATGAATTGTTAAAGTGGAACCACATTGAGGAACACGAGAGAGCTGACGGAGGGGATCAGCATGCTAATATGTTTTCACTGACTCCAGGGGAAGAGAAAACAAGAAGAACATCAGCAGCTCTTTAATGCTTCACTTCGAGTCAGAGCCGCTGCTGTGGATCGGCTTGTTTTCAGCGCCCAGAAGGAGTTTAAACATGAAGAAAATCCCTGGAAGCAAAAGAAAAACCATTTAACTTTGTTGCTCTAATGTGAAGAAAATGCTTTCATGGTTTCAGCTCCAGCCGGACCGATTCCACCAGAACTTTAACAGCTTCCTGCTAAAGCCCCAAGAATCTCCTGGTATCCAGCCTTATCGGCTCAAACACCGAGGACCTTTGACCTGCAGAAGGTCAGAGGTCAGCTGAGTCACAGAAACCAGGAAAACTCCAACAACTTTAAAACAGAAGGAATTCAGACACAAATACTTCTGGTCAAAACAAGCTGCTGAAGAACTGATGTTTCAATCCAGACATAAGAAATGAAGATTCTAGTTTTATTTCCACAACAGAATGACTCTAAAAGTCCTGCCATTTTACTTTAGATTTATTTTTCCTTATTAGATGGAAGCTTTTATTGTTAAATAAAAGCAATAAAAGACTTTATTGCTTTTATTTTACAAAATATTTTTACAATATTTTGTAAAAGTATTGTTTTTACATTTTCCCCAAATATTTAGATCTCAGAAGAAAATGCTCCCATCGTCTTTTTGCCAAAGTTTTTTTCATTATTTCAAACCCTAAAAGTAGAAATAAAATGGTGGCTTTGCAAAAATTACAATATCCCAGGTGGCATTACATAAACCTAAACCAGTTTGTTTAACTAGAAAGATTCCAGATTCCTGGCATCTGCAAATGGTTGCACTGGATTTTATTTAGGAGGATCAGCGTAAAGGGGGCTGAAAATCAGTGGTGACTAGCTAATGCTAAAGAGCTAAATTCAGCCATGTTACGTCGCCCTCGACAGGCTCAGGTCTGTTACTGCACCCCGTCCTGTAAGGTTTGGACTTCAGGAAGTGATTCTTTGGATCAGACTCAGTGTTCGGTTTTATAGTTGTTGAGTTTTGCTAACTCTGTTGTTGATATCCACAGTTTTACAGCAATGCATTCTGGGTACAGAATAAATGTCATTTGTTGCATCACATCACGGGTGGAGGAAACGGAACAGACTTCAAAATAAGAGCATGATTATAAATGTCTAACTACTTCCTAACAGTCAAAAACCAAAACCTTCAGCACAACTGAAAGTTCACAAAACAATCAAGTAAATTAGCATTTTAAATTTATCTGGAAAAAGGCATTTAGGGGAAGATGAGTCTGATAATCCGCTACAGGAAAAGCTTTTTGCTCAGCAGTTTATCAGACATGTATCACTGCAGCTGAAAACAGTTGCGTGCCACACTTTTCAGATTTTCATCAGTAAAAATGTGAAATGAATAATATTCCCGTCATGATTTATCGCTCTGCTGTCTGTCACAATAACGCGACCTGGCTCCCTTCACCTGCCGCCTCATCTCCACGTTTCACTGGGATTATACTCATCGGATTTACAGCCTAGGAATTCTGGACTGCGTCCCGGGAACTCCCATCCTGCTGGGCCATCAGCGACGGCCGCAGCCTAATGAGGGGAAGTTTTCTGGAGGAATTCTCATCCAGGGTCCAAGAGCTGATTAAAGTATCCACCGTCTGTTTTCTGCTGCAGCCTGCAGAAGATCTTTGCATCGTGGCAACATTTCACCATCATGAAGCTGCTGATGCCTCTGCAGCTCTAATCCTTCATCTTGAACCTCAGCTGCTCTGGAGCTGCCCTGCTGAAAACATTGAATCTGTTTGGAGGGCGGATGGCTCTGACCCGGTTCCAGGCTGTTTCTGGCTGCTGACAGCCTGGATGTGGATGATTCACTGCAGCTAATTATCTTTATTAAGAGGCAGCATGCCTGTTGCTAGCATGAACAGCTGCTACCTGAGCAGAAAACAGTCAGAACTTAAGGAGATGCTGAACTTCCTCTGACGCTGCAGACCTCATGACTTTACCTGTTTTCCAGCCTTCGTCAGACGGCTGCCATGTTTTCCTTTCTGTCGCTGTGATGTGGAAACGCCAATGAAACTCTGCGGTTTCTCATTTATCTTCAAACACCTTGTTAAAACATGAAATCATCCTGGCGCCTGCGTCTCTGTTTCATTAGAGGAGCCTGGTAATATCTGCTCCTCACAATAAACAGAACGGAAACGTTTTACTGCGGCTCTTTCATGACTTCAGACGGCAACGGCTCTTCTTCACTCCATCCTTAGTTTCCGTCTGCATCACTCAGCAGTTACATGTTCATGTCCTGCTGAAACTGATACCTGGATCCGGCTGCGTTTGGCTCCTCTTGAGCACATTAGCAGGTCTCAGAATATTAGCAGACCTGCTAATGTGCGACGGCCATGTGGCACCAAATAAAGCTTTAAACACTACCGCTGCAGTAAATATCCTAATTATTTTACTACTGTGTTTAATACCGCGGACCTTAAAGTTCATTACTGTTGTGCTTTAAAGTTAGTCACTTTGACGCGTTCTTAAATTAAATAGAAATGTGACATTTGGTTCAGTGAGTGCAGGGAACCGTGCCGTTAACAGGTCAGTATTCACAGACTCCACATTTTTATTTTATTTTATTTGTAAAGCAAATTTAAAATATTACAAAGCTTGGAAAGCTGAAAAACCTCAGAGCAATTAGAGCTGGTGTCAGCAAAGCAGCCAATCCAGGAGCTGCATTTATTTTCCTTGTTGCTGATTGGCTGAACCTGCAATGGCGAAACAAGGAAGTTTAAATACTAGCTTCTGTTGTGCTAAGCTAGTTTCCACAGTTAGATTTTAACTATCAGACTATAAATAGCTATCATATGTTAGCAATCACTTAGTATTGCAACAGTATTTTAGCATGAAAGCACAAATTTTACAATGCTAACAAGAATAGCTTCATGAATAATAGCATTTATACATAAATATGTATGCATGTAAAAAGTCCTTTTACTTTTGGCCTATTGAAAGTTATGCCAGCTGTAACTTTCAGATCATTATTAATAAATGTGAATGATGAAAGTTTTTGGTCACAACACAAACACTAAACAGGAGTTAAATTAATATTAATGCTGTGAATGTTTACAGGTTATGATTTTGCTGCAGGTATAATCTGTGCTTGAGTGCATCTGGTGAAACTCATAAATGTATGAAGACAGGTGATATCATTTTTTCTACCAGAACCAGTTAAATTAAGGTTTTTGTGACGTCTGATTTAAGTTTATTCCACAGTATTCTGCTTGTGTTTAATTTATGCAAGATGAATGAATTATATATTACTTTTCATAATTGAAGCTAATATAAAACTAGTTTTTATCTTTCAAACGTTGGTTCCTTTAAATCAACTTTCATTCAAGCGGAACATCATTTTTGATCATTTGTCTTCAGAACTTGTCCAACATTTCTGGTTGGAGTTTTTGAAATTAATCATTTTATTCTAAAATGTTGACTGGTTGGGCTGAGCGACGCCTCCGGCCGGCGGTGCAATGCCTGATGGGAAAGCGGACGGTCAGAGTGGGTTTGGATGCGTGGCTGAGCCCGGCCCGGTCCACCCGACCCGACCCGACCCGGCCCGGCCCGCAGCGCAGATGAGCCGCCGCTTTGACATTTGGCAGAATCAGAAGTGAAAACAGTTTTTGGCACTGAAAGGTCGCCGGTGTGATTTCCTGGGTCAGAGAAGGTTTGTCACCTCCAGCTGCTGAACTTGATCTGAACCGGAAATTTTCAGCCTTGACCCAATCCGTCCTCAGAACCCGGAGTTCATTCAGACTCTGCTGCTGTTCAGCTTTTCTGGTTTCCATGTTTTATTTTCTCTTTTTTGTGATTTTATTCTGTTTTTTATCTCTGTTTCCTGCTGTTGTTGAACTCTCCTGATCCCAGTTTCTCATTTACCTTCTGCAGTTTTTACTTTGAATGGGTCGACTCAAAAACATCCAATCAGTCTTTTTTCTTTGACTGTTTTTCTTTCAGTCGGTTTGAAACCAGGATCATTCCTGATTTTTATTTTCCTGCTGAACTCTCCAAAGTCCAGATTGTGTTTTGTGTCATTCTCCCTGAAAACCTGCCTCTGGGTGTCCAACGTGTCCCGTGGAGACGTGAGGACTCCAAACTCAAACCGTCTCCTGTCTCAAAGCTGCACAGTTTCATATTTCAAAACTACATTTGCTTAATGGAAACACGGCAATTTAAAAGAACTTCTTGATTTTTGATAAAACTCTAGCTGCTGGGATTTTTTTGGTTGTATAGAAATTAATTTATTCTGACAGAAACCATGAAAAAGATGTCAGGTGGCCGGAGGATGATGGTGCAGCGTTTTAGAGACTGATTGTGTGAACAAACTTAGGATTTTTATTACTTTATTTAATGGAAACACCGCCATTGTGAAATTTTTCAACATTTGTATAATATCGACAAAGTTTTCCACACATTTGTAAAGACAGATTAAGGTTTGGATTACAGTGACCTTCCTGCGTTTTAGATGAGTCCCTAAAACGCAGGAATGATGAGCAGCTTCTCCTCCAGTTCAGATTTACTCTCCGTCCCGCATCACCTGGTTCTGAGGGTTCTGTTTCCAGGTCTGCAGTGTGCTTAAATGATTTCGTTTTCATATTATAAGCATCATAAGCTTCCTGTTTGGAGGTAAATATGAAGCAGCAGATCTGATATGATGACAGCTGGGATTCTGAGATTATGGAGTTTTTTTATAGATGAAATCTGCTGGTTTCCAGCTGTGAACCCGTCCAGAACCTCTGAGTGTCTAAAAGCAGCCAGGCAGCGGCTGGGATCCTTTGACCTGATGCTCCCAACCTCAAACCACGACTCCCAGCTAAACATAGAGGAGCAGAGCGGCTGCGTAAGGAGGGAAGGCGTGACGGAGAAAACCACATTTACTCTTTTCTTCTCCCAGCCTGACAGCAGGAGGCCGTTATTTAACAGTCGACTCAAACCGACAAAAACAGCAGCGCCGTTAATCAGCCCAAATAAAGGTTAAGCGGCGCAGGAATACCAGCGTGAGGCCGCTGGCAGCACGGCGGCTCCACGGCTGCAGCTCAGTGACGCTCAGACCTGCAAGAAAGTGACAGGAAGCTGACCGCAGGAACCAGAACCAGAACCAGCGCTGCGGCGCGGCTCCTCCTGGAGGGGGCGCCGTGTGGGAGGCAGCCAGCAGATAGTGACTAACTCCATCCAGCATGGCGGCTCCCGCTGCGAAGCAGCCATGATGCTGATGACCTCCATGTGATGTCATCAGGAGGTGTTGGCCCGGTTTATAAAGCTCCCTGGTCCGGGACCGCACCAACCCTCACAGAACCAGAGACCCGGGACAACAGACGGGTTCTGGTCCAAAGGACGACTCTTAATCCCAACAGAACCTCCAGGTAAGGACCTCTAACTCACCTGTAGAGGATAAAGCCGGAACCAGAACCACAGAACGTCCAAAGCTTCTGAGGTGAGAGTGGATCAGAACCGTTTCATGCAGAGCTGATGGGTACTTTGGACCCGGTCTGGTATGAACTGTGGTTCTGGTTGGGTTGGTTGCTGGAGCAGAATTACAGAACTCGTTTTCGGTTCACTTAAAACTTTATTTCTGTCATTATTTATTGTTCTGATTGATTCTGAACCAGTAAACAGGTCAGAAGCCGAACCCGTTGGGTTCTGTTCTGATCCAACATTTAGACATTTAAAAAGATCAAATAAACATTTATGCTTGGGTTTAATTGGCTAACTTAATTATATTTAGTCTCTGCTGTTTTGTTAGCTTCTCTGTCCAAAGTTGGAAAATTAATCTTCATCTTTAATTTCTTCCTGCAGGTTTTAGTTATTTTTATGTCCAACATAAAAAAAAAACATTTCTTTTTTTGTTTTTATTGGTTTCCATTTTTAAAGTAAGTGATTTTTTTTTTTTACAAATCAGATTTCTGTAAAGTTGGTGTATCAACTCTCATGTTTGTGGCTTTTCTGTTATTCTGATTTTATTTGAGATATTCAGATATTTTATTAAACATATCAACAAGTCTGACAGAAAAGACTAAACTGTTGCATTAAGTGAAAGAAACTGTTGATGTTTGTTGAACTGAATCTGGAAACACTAAAAAGGTTCTGCAGGTTCTGACCCGGTTTAAAATCAGCTCAGTACTTTCTGTCTGTTTAGAAACTCCTAAAACCTTCAGAGCTCCAGATCCATCCAGGCTGAACCAGGAGTCCAGATGCATTCTGGGATTTGTGTTTGCATTTTAAACTCCTTAAAATGCAAAATACTGAAAAACTCCAGTTTCATGATGCTAATGTTAGCCTTTAGCTTTATGTTATAAACAGCTAAAGTCTTCCTTTATATCTCCCTCATATTAGCTCATTAACTGGTTGAGTTAGCCCCATGTAGCTCATTTTAGCTCATTAGCTGTTTAACTTTGCAATATTATCCTCATATGAGCCCATTAGCTCGTTATGTTAGCCATTTGCTGCTCATGTTAGGCTGTTAGCTGTTAGCCGCACGTAATGAAATCACATCAAACTTCTTTAGCACTTTTCAACCCTGAAAGGTTTCTCAGACGCTTTACAATGAAAATGTAGTTCATGTTAGCCACATGTATCTCATGCTAGCTCTTTAGCTAGTCAGGTTTGCAGTATTTTGCTCTGTGTGTCAGCCATATGCCATATCTCTTTCTGATCATTTTATTGTATTTATTGATAATCTTCATTTTCATTTAAATTAATTACTAAAGTTTCCTGTAAGGATGGATGTGGCAAATTAACCACAATTAAAAACACTGATGCAGGCATCAGATTGTTTTTGAGATGATATTTATTTGTATTTGTCCATATCAAATAAACAATAAAGTAAACAATAAATGCTGCCCATGTTAACCTTTTAGCTGTGTAAGTTAGCCACATGTAGCATAGCTTCTGCTGGTGTGACTGTGAACTGGTTAATGTGGTTTAAGGTAACATCACCTCAAAGTTAACTTTAATCATAAATGTTAACATATTAATGATGCCTGGTGGAAATAATATTATCTGCACTTCCAGTTTGACCAGTAGAGCATCAAACTGGTTCCTGATATTTACTTCAATACTTCAGTTTTCACCTCCTGAAGTTCATAAAACCCAGAGCCAATATTTCAATTTTTACACATCAGTCACTCTAAAAACTTTATACACAAAGCTTATGTTTAAAAACCTTCAGCATCAACCTGAAGTGCTAAATTACAACATTTCAGAGAAACGAACAATACGTGGTTCTGTGGTCTGAGATACGAGACAGGAATGCTGCTTGATGCTGTTATTACCCTAAGAACTATTTTACAGAATCATCTAAACACCTCATGTGTTTAAATGTCAAAATACTCACACGCCTAAACCCATAAAGACTGTTTAGAGAGTCAAAACCACTTTGCGTCCCCTCCAAGCTCTAATGCAGTTTGCTGGCAGAGCAGCGCTCACCACAATCAGACCTAATTGAGCGTAGGAACGTGACACAGCAGCGCATTACGGAGATCCATCTGGTGACATATGAGTCCCGCAGAACCCCGAGACGAGCAGACGGCAGGCGCCTGGAGGCGGCCATGCTCGCTGATAAACTACAGCAGGAAGGAGCTGGTTTAGCAGGCTAATGCACCAAACTACAGCAGGCTAATGCACCAAACTACAGCAGGCTATTGCACCAAGCTACAGCAGGCTAATGCACCAAACTACAGCAGCCAATGCACCAAACTACAGCAG
>CAEFZX010025760.1:0-34505 GCA_903066825.1 Alfaro cultratus
GGATTTAACATGAGACATTTGGGTGGATTTAACATGAGACATTTGGGTGGATTTAACATGAGACGTTTGGGTGGATTTTTAAGTGACATTTGGGGGGATTTAATGTAAATTTGAACGTGTGCACTGCGCTTTAACAAAAATGCTTTCCCTGACTTTTTTTGTCTTGCGTTTCAAATCACCTAGTAAAAGAGAACATGAGTATACAAATAAAGCAAGTTTTTATTGACAAATAGCTCAGATAGTTAAATCCTCCCAAATGTCTCATATTAAATCCACCCAAATGTCTCATGTTATCTACTAAGGGAAACCAAACTAAACAAAACTAAATATGCTTCTTAAATCCTGAAAAAAGTGTGATCAACCACGAAAATTTAATTAAGTTTTACCTGCAAAACCCGGCCCTGATTTATGCCGTGTCTGTCAACACTTTCATAGATTCCTGTGGCTCAGTGGGAAGAGTAGTCATGTTGCAATTGGGAAATTGTGGGCTTATTTTTAGCTTCCTCCCTTTCGCAGATCAATACAGCCTTGGGCAAAACACTTAGCCAGGATGAGCCTTTAAAGTGCCTTTTAAGCACTTTGAGGGTTTGGTACGACTAGAGAAGCAGTATGGAAGTTCAGCTAATGTTATCTAACCTGTCTGACAACACAAAGTATGCTCAAAGATCTCAAATAGAAAACATGAAATGGTTTGTAAAACTTCAATGACCAGTCCACCACAATTAGTCCAACAAATTCCTGAGTATAGGAACTTTGTTTTATGGTTCGAAACATTCAAGTGTGTCAACAAAATAAAATACAATAATGCAAGAAATCTGTAAAGGGGCAAAGACTTTTAAACAACCTCTATGAAGATTATTTTTAATTGTAAAGATCAATTAAATAAAATTCTGGAATCTTAATTTCATCAAACTTCAAAGTAACAATGGGTCTACATTGAATTCATTAATTTAAATGCTATATTTAAATTAGATTTTTGCAGTTTGTACTCTGACTAATGTTTTCATACACATAAATCTTAATCTGTTTTTCTTCTTTTTTTTTCTCACTTCTAATCTGGGACTGCTTACGGCTCTCTCTCTCTATTCTTTTTCTCTTTTTTGTGCTCCTTGGATCACATTCAACCCCCTACAGTCAACATTAGACCGGGGCCTTGTTTGTTCTTGTAGAGCCTCCGGTCATACAGGTGTCCTCGATATCAAGTGAGCGCCTGTTTTTAACCGTTTGATGAATCAGATCAAAAATGGCTACAGCCACCGGCAGATCTTAAAAGTGCAGCTCCAAAAAATGTGGAAACGTGCCGCATTTCAAAAGGTGAAATGAACAGAGTGAAATACTCCCTGCTTTTATCTCGTGTAGTTTTGATGATTATGTTTTAGAGATGATGAGAATCCAAATTATGCCTCAGAATCAAAGCATTACGAACAACTGGGTGTGACAAAATGGGTGAAGCAGAGATGAGTCTTCTCATTTTCAGTTTTGATTTCCTGATTTAGCTCATGCTTATTACTTTATTTGCAAACATTCTTTTTCCTGGGTTACGTTTTGCATTTTTTTTACATATTTTTTTTTTTCGTAAAACGACTTATTTTAGACAAACTCTGGCTTTCTAATCAACATTTTATGTATTGCTTAGCACAGTTCATTTGTACATTTCACTTTATGAACTTACCTTTGCTCCAGTAACAAAAAGGAGGAAATGCTGCCTCACTTCCTGTATTTATTATTTACTGCCTGTATGTTACTGAGGAATGGACCGGGGGAAGATGGTGGGAAGAAAAAGTGTTGTGATTTCACAAAAGTCAAAATTCGGAGTTTTTACTTGCCTTAGCTTTGAATATGTTGCTGTCAAATGTAATAATCTAACTTTGTTTTGTTGCTTG
Source organism: Alfaro cultratus (assembly GCA_903066825.1). NCBI lineage: Eukaryota > Metazoa > Chordata > Actinopteri > Cyprinodontiformes > Poeciliidae > Alfaro > Alfaro cultratus. Next base: position 1,884 of record CAEFZX010025760.1, read on the forward strand.
CATAAAGTAGCCTTAATAAGTGGATAATTGTAATGTGTAGTTTTGCCTGTTATATGGAGTATCTATTTGGAGATCATTTTGTTGGAACAAATGGTAAGTGGTCCGTACTTGTATAGTGCTTTATCAAGTTCAGAGGACTCCAAAGTGTTTTACACTACATTCAGTTGTTCATCCTTTTACACACACATTCACATGCTATCTGGAAAAAAAACAGCAAAAAATTTTTTAATATTTTTGCTGTAAATATATGTAAATATATATATATATATATATATATATATATATATATATATATATATATAAAAAAAACACACACACACATATATATATATGTGTATATATATACACATATATGTGTGTGTGTGTGTGTGTGTGTGTGTGTTTTCATGCAGATCAGCTTGCTAAAATGCTAGGCTAATGCTAGCATCGCTATGCTGTTTTGCTATGGCTCACTAAAAATTAATCAGTTAATTAATTGTGCATAAACAAACATTACACAAACCACTGTGCCTTGCTTCAAATGCGTAGTGCATTTGAAGCAAGGCACAGTGGTTTGAATGCATGCACGTCTGAATCTTTAGGCATATCTGGTGTCAAAATACCTGAAGGTTAACATATTGTCAAGGAAGTTTTTCCTCACTAAACATAAGACCAGTTTGTGTGCTTGTTTACTTTTGTTGGAACTGTTTCTAAACGGTTTTGTTTGTGTCTTTTAGTACCCCTGTGTGTCCTACTAGTGACCTTGTAAGAATCAAAGTCAAATTATGAAAGAGGTTTTCAAAAATATTCTTTAAGACGTTGCATATTTCTTTACTCTCTGTTTCTGCCCACCTGCTGTGTCTGACTCGCAAGATAAAACATTGCCTTGATCAAAACATAAAATGAAGTGTGCGTCTGATGAAATACTGTGGTTTGACCCTGCAGGGAGACACTTTTGGTGAAAGCAAAGTAAGCTCTGACAGGCAGTTCAAGTTTGTAAGAGAAGCACCACATGCAATATGTCACCATGTTGCGTGTGATGCTAACATTTTATGAGAAAAAATAGTGAAAACTCAGAGAGCAGCCAAAAGGGTTTGGAGCAGTTTTTTGATTAGTTACTTTTTAAACTTGATTCTAGATTGAATCAAGGATCAGTCTAGATGCACAAACTGATGAGTGATTTAATTATTAATTAGATTTAAAAAACAACAAAGTCAGAAACAACTGCAGATTGTTTGAAGGTGAAAAGATTCAATCAAGTTGGCGCGTGATGAGTTGGATTTCTCACAAGGTTACTCATGTTTCTTCTGTCTGTCACTGAAGAGCATAGGTGATTTTTTTATTTTTTCTTCATTAAACCTTATAAAATCTTGGCAAACACTTCACAAGTCTTCCATGCTGAGTACAGATTTACACAGACAACTGGAAAATCCCCCATGCAACTGCCATCTCTAGTCATAACTCTAATTGAAACCTTATGCCAGGAACTGCTGCATTTGCTTTTACGGGCCAAATTTAGCAAATGATTTTAATGAGAAGGAGGGCAGAAGCTGTTCGCTTTTTTTAAGAATAAAACTTTAGTGGGCCCTCGATTGAAAAGAAGTGCTTTGACTCAGCAGGTTCTGCAACTTCTGCAGTTAGGGAGTCATTATTCTGAACTAGGGCTGAAGAGATTCGAGTGATTCGAGTACCTCGATTATTAAAATTCCTCGAGGAAAATTTATCTTTATTTAATACACCGTGTTCCGGTGTATTAAGAGCTCTCACTTCCGCCTAAGTTGTTGACGAAAGCTAAGTGTTAGCAGCATAACGTCCAGTTTTCAAGTTCGGCCTGAGAGGATTTTATTGATTCATAATAATGTCTGGGTTTTTATTGTTTTTCGGGGGACCAATAAGCATCCTTGATGTGATTGGTGATGCCTGGAGTACGGCAGCATTTCTCCTCCCTGAGCTGCTGCCTGGTGGCGGTTCAGAGCGAACAGTAGGGAAGAGCAATGCAGGTGTATTTATACAGGTGAGCGGATAGACTGAACACTGCATGCGGCTGCGCATTAGATAATTAACGTGTAGCTTTACGAACAAACGGAAAAATAAATTTCACACCATCCCGGTCGCCAAGGTGAGAGTTCATCTATTAAACTGACTGGAGATGAATACATCAACGAAAGACTGGAGTATCCTGCCGCTTTTATTATTAAATTGAATATAACTGCAGATTCTTGTATAACTTTTCTTCAGGTTAACTTAGAAAGTGAGCTATTATTGTTACAGGTTAATTTTTTTAAAGTACAGAAAAGTTATTCTTAGGGAAGCTCAAATGTGAAAAATTGGACTGACGTTGACAAGAGTGTAACTTTGTGCTCAAGTTGGTAGGGATGAGAAGGGGTAAGGGGTCTGCTGATGACCTTTTCTTTTTTTAGTGCCAAGAATAATGCCAAAACTTACATGTGAATGCCTTGTAGTCTTAATCAATAAATTAGGATATATGTCCTGATCAGGCTTGTCAGATTAACAGTACCTTTCAAAAATAACTTTTTAGCAGGTATTAAACATACTACGAAATGTAAATATGTTAAAACAGAAGTAATCTAATTAATCTCTATAATGTCTTTCACTTGTGATGGAGTTACTAACAAAGGAACTTTTCAGTCATATTCTAATTTATGGAATGAGTTTGTATTTGATTAATATATTTGCTTTAATATAGCAAATAATAAAGAGGCGAAAAAACTATATGTGGGTCTGGTTGGGGCAGTTGGTGAGTTGAGTGACCATCAATGTTACTGGATTCTATAAAATGTGGCTTAAAGCTTAGGTGCTGATGTTTGGATATGTAAAAATATATATTCCCTCTGCATATTTTGGTTTCTGTCAGTTCTGTAGAGATACAAGAAAGAACAAAGCGGATTTCTCGTTGATGATCGCCACATTCTACGAACAAATGATGCAATGATGTTCTGGGAAAATGTGGAAAAACAGGTGGCTGTATTATTTCTTCTCTCAGAGGGTGAGCTTAACGTTAAGGTCACCGTGCATGACTCGCTGCCATGGCAACCAATAAACAGCCCCGGGAGCGCAGAGCAAAAATTACGTTCAAGTGCATCAGGAATCAAAACTAAAAAAAAAAAAAACACACACACAAAAAAAACCCACAATAACATTTCCCACACAAAAAAGTAAAAACACCAAACAGAACATTATGTCTGTTTGGACATAATGTTGTGTGTTGTGATTAAATCACCGTTAATCACAACACAATCACCACCAGTGATTGTTAACACCGTGATTAATCAAGATTGTTAATCAATCATGGTGTTGATTAACACCTGGTCTCCTGATTATCTGTCAGAAAATGTAGGTTGCCTTTTTTTGTGTTAATTGGACCGAAATACTCCAAATTGCGCAGCAATAGCACATGTTAAGGTGATAAACGTTAAGCTAGCATAGCTAACCTAGTCCCCACTTTCTTTATATATTTTTTTTAATTAGACCTTTTTACTGACCTGTGAAATGAACCCCTTGGACCTTGTTATCTTGCTGTCCTAGTCTTGACAATTAATATCAAAACTATTCGTCCCTTTTTCAGATTCTTTGCTTGATTGTGTCATTTCCCCACCACTGATATTCCTCAAACAATAGCGTAGCGCACTGCCATGCACAGTAAGTCACATGATGTCCAATTCACTAGATCAATGGGTTTTACAAACATTAACTGGTTGTTAATGCTTTCAATACTACGCGCAGCTGCTGCCGAGTTACTGTCTTCACATAGATGCAGGTACATAAAGAAAAGAAGAAGGAAGCATTGGTGGGGACTGTCTCTGTCAGGCCGGAGTTGGTGGGGACATGTCCACACCAGTCCTTCGGGAAGTTACGCCTATGGATGTTGATATGCGATTGTAACACTGCTGTTATGTTAGTTTTACCAGTGTTTTCATTTTGGGTTTTTTTATCCGATTACTCGATTAATCGTAAGAATAATCGATAGATTACTCTATTGCTAAAACATTTGTTTACAAGAGCCCTATTAACGTTTTTCATTCATATAACTTTTATTTTTAAATGACAACTCACAATACAAATTCTGAGTCTTTTTTTTATTATCATGACATGGAGCAGTTTGACAGATTTCTACTCTTCATGTGAGCCAAAAAAAAATAATAATAATAAAAAGCAACTCTAGACACACTTTGATTTTTTTTTTTCGGGGTCTTTTAAGTCTGTCTGTCAAAGCAACCTTGAACAAAATTGCTGTTTTGGGGTAACTGGTGCAGCATGAAACACATTTGCCCCCAGGGCAGCTCTGTTTAGGGAGGGCTCCGCCATGGCTCCAGCGGTCTGCAGTTCGCTGGGGAGTCTTTAGAGTCATGTCATCAGTGTCACTTTAATTTTAAGTCGTCATGTGGTTGCAGACTCGGCTGACGGGTGCCAGTCTGGCAGTAGGAAACCCAGACAGAGGTGTTCTGCTTGACTACCGTTCCGCTCCCTGTCTTTTTCTGTCACAGATAATCCAGCATTTGACTAAACATGCAATCACAGTTGGTCAGCCTTTCAGTTTTTTCCCCCTGCTTGATGTTATATGAAAGAAATTTATGTTTAAGACCAAATTCATCCCACAATCTAGAGAAGCAATGCTAGTTTATAAGAAAAGCATTGTGAATTTGAAGTTGCCTTTTAATTAAGGATGCGAGAAATTAATTCACTTGTATTCATAATAAATTGTCGATGAATTGTTAATTAGATTAAAAGTTAAACCGCTTAAATAATGAAGTCCATTCGACTTTCCTTAAGTGTTGTAGTTTGGCCCCCCATCCAGCAGAGGGCGCCGCTGGTCATCCTTAAGCAAAGCAGAAACAAAGATGGCGGAGATATCCCAGTAAAACAGTTTAAAGTCACAAATTTAAAAGAAAAAAAAAATTCATTTAGAGTTGACTTTGAATCGTTATTGGCGACTTTTACTAATGATTGTCATATTAAACATCTGCATCTGTTTCTCTGTTTAGAGAACAAAGGAGAATTTATGTTAGCTCTAATATTTCCAGATGCAGCAGGTGCCAGAGATTGCATGTCCAAACGATATAAACAGCACAAGTTTGTTGTCAAATGTCCAGTCTTCATTCTATGTGCTGAAATTGACCCTATTTCAGTCTTCTCCTTTGACTAGTTGATAGAAGGTGAGTAAGAATTGACGGCATCCGGATCCTTTTTGCACCCAAAAAAGTGGGGTGTTCCTATCAGAAAAATGGCACATTCTGGACATCTATTCTTTAAATTAATCCTCACATGCTGAAAGCATGTTCCTTGCAAATGTGAGAAAATTCAAACTGAAGCAGTACATTAAATGTTTTCCCAGACGGCTGCCCCCTCGGAGCTAAAAAGAACATCCCTGTTTCGTATAAAGCTTATAGCTTCAACGTGGCAATAAAGCATTTAAAGGCATCGTTTTCAGTAGACACCCAAGGGAAAATTATAGACTTAGAAAGGAGCACAATACAGGCTCTTTAAATTTGTGCCCGCACCACCCACACAACCCTCTCCCTCGGCACCCGTCTGCAGGTTGGAGAGGGTGCGCTGGAAAACAAAGAATGGGGAGCCCTTGACCTGGAGCCGTGTTGCTTATATAATAACAAGGCCCTAGACATTGAGTGGGAGGGCATAAGTTGACCATGAAGCGGTATACTGTCAAGGTCCATCTATAATTAGCAGCTTTAGGCAGGTCAAAGTGGGGGGGGAGGACGGGACGGAAGTCCGGCTGCTGTCTAATCAGCTTTACATCAGAAGGAGGGAGGAGGGAGAAGGAAGGAGGCGTTCTGAGTGTATGGAGTCAATTGTATGTTGCGTTTACACTGAACTACACACACAAAGGTGTGGTTCCAGTCCTTCAAGGAACACTATTAACCCACGTTCATTTATTGGGACTCAACATCGTCATGACAAGTTTGCCTCTTGAGCAATTGCGTAGTCTGTTTGATCTTACCATTGTCATCCTTTCAAGTTCTAACCCCCAGGGTACCAGTTTTTCTTTAAATGTTTTCCAAATTTCACACCTGAAATGTTAAACTAACCCACTTCAAACCTGTTGTTTATTGTACGGCCTTAGCTGTGGTGAAAAAGTTTAGACAGTTTCATCCGTTTTCTGTTTCTTTGATGATGAACTAATATTGCATCCTTACACAAGTCAGGTTTCACTACAAAAACACCTAGACCCTGTGAGAAATGGACTCCGGTAGACACCTGATGGTGTGCTTTGCTATCTGACACCAGCACTCATGGTCTTGAATGTTCAGAACATCCCATAGATGATTGATTGGATTGAGATCTGAGGAATTTGGAGGCTGAATCAACACCTCAGACCCATTGTGCTCCTCAAACCATTCCTGAAGCAAGTTTGCTTTGTGGTAGATCATGCTTTCCTGCTTAAACAGACCAGGTCCAAATGGAAATGGATGATTGGACTAGAAAAGGTCGCTGTTGGACAAATGTGTTTCCATCGCCTCTGTAGCGTATTAATTCTTTTTTGCAGAATTCAGAAACCACCTCAGGCGGATTTTTTTGTGCGAAATCGGGGAAGTTATTTCAAATTTTGCAGCTTCCATCAACCTTTTCTTATGCGACAATTCAAAATGCACATAAAAAATAAAACACAGCTACAGATTCCATATTGCGTCAGCTTTTAATCACATCCAAACAATACTCATCGTTAGAAAGAATGAATTACGCCAGGCCACCTCACCGTAATGTCGGACCGAAGCGCTTGCAAAATAAAAATAATTATTTACACACCACTGTGCTTATTCTTTAAGTATATTGTGGATGCAAGACCGTGCACATTTCCAAGGTCAGCTCATCACTGATTCGTCTGAACGTTTGCATTGATAACTTTTTTCCTGTAGTTCTTGCACATGAAACCTCAGATGCTCAGTATGATTCACATATTGTTTCATTACTACCATTTGACTCTGCCATGAACTGGTTTCACCAAATTTGAACTGGCTCTCCATGGTTTGTTGCAATGGATCAGAACCCCCCCCCCAACAAGCTGAGTCTACACCACGTCTTTTTGCGTTTTACAGTCTGCACACATTTCATCACCTTCGAGCAGCGTTTTCTCCCTAAGGCCGTAACTCATGATCTCACAAAGTGGATCTTTTCTCGATGCATTTCTTTTTCGCTTTCTCTATTACACATAATCCTCTTACGGTGTTTGTGTCTCCACCCCCACATCTGAAATGACAGGGAAACATAGATGTTGGCTTGTCTTGTTGCAACAGAAGTGGCGCAGAAGTCAGCCCAGACAGATTGTTGGCCCGGTGCCCGAGCGTAAAAAGTGATTACAAAACCCCAGCTGTGTGTCTAGAGAAGGTGCTTGTGTTTGGAGTGTGGGTTTTATGGCGGTCTATGCAGAGGTTGAAGTGGGACTTTGTTTTTTTCTTCTTCTTTTTTTTTGAAGGGTACATTGAAGTCTGTGATTTAGGAGGTGTTTGAGCTTTGTGCATAGATTACGAAATGTTTCTGGCTTTATCTCACAAATACACCAAGGTTTCAAGGTTTTTGATTTCACGTGATGCGTGCAAAGTTGATGGCAACAAAATCTTCTCATGATAAAACTTTTCTGTTTCTTGACCATTAATAATAATTGGTTTTGAACTATTAAAGCATTGACAAGGCCAGTAAACAACATGGATTTCTAACTGTTCAGCTTTTACTGAATTGGAGAAATGATCTTTCTCAGTTCAGTTAAATTCATTTTATTTTATTCGGTGCCAACAAATCAAAAGAAAACAGTCCTCAACAAATTTGTTCCCCAAAAATAAAATAAAATAAAAAAAATCAATTAAGCCAACTCGTTCCTATTCAGTCTCTCCACACAGATCAAATAGTATTGTTCAATCTAATTCAGTTTGTTTAATCTGTTTCTTTCCAGTTAGTAAAAAAAATGTACAAGGAATCCTGCTGTAGATTATTAGATTTGGCGCAGTCCGTCATACTGCCCGAAGACGTGGTGACAGTGGGAAAGAATGATTCTCTTTTATCAGTAACATCATCAAGCAGAACCGGGTTCAGTGTGAGAGATGTGTTTTGTATCCAACTGGACATTGTTAGAGCTCCATAAGTGTCTCCACTATGGAAAGCAAAGAGTGACACAATTAAAATCAAAAACCCAAACCCAAAGATAATGACAGATCTGCACATGTTCGGACTTTAAAATGTTTAGAGCAAAAATATTAAATGTTTTTCCACTTAAAATTTATTATTATTTTTATCAATAATGAACCTTAATCATCACACAACCACTTAAGCTGTTTCCAAATGGTCTAAACTCTGTTTCCAGATTAGTAGATAACATCCATTGTTTCCATGATGTTTCCTCTTCTTAACATTGCAATAGTTCCTGCATAGTAACCACGGCTACTGCTTCATGTTCAGCTTCTGCATGTTAGTTTAGGTTTTGTTAAGTAAATAAGAGTTCTTTGACACTTAGGCTTGAAAGAAAAAGAAATAATCTTTGAGTCTTTGTATTTCCCTTTGGCAGTTCTCACAGAGAAAACAGAGGTGACTCTACAACACATCGGTGTGTGCTTACACACAGCCAAGCTGCTTCGTTAAATCAACTGAGTGACAAAAACATTGTAGGTTCAAGTGGTGAGCAGAACCGGATGCCTCAAACTTTGCACGTACAGTAGATGCTGTTGGTTTTTCTTTCACTCTTGTCTGTAAAATTCCAATTAAATGACACCCAAATATTGTAATACAAGTATTTTGTGAAAGTTTAGTAAGAGTTCCATGAAATACAAAATGCATTCTTGAAATTTAAAAAGTGCTGACTTTCTAAACATAGTAACTGCTTATGAAACCTTTAGCAGCAACAACTTCCACCCTTTGATTGCTATATTTTAATCTTTTACATCATTGCCGAGGAATTTTATCTGAATCTTTTGAAGAATTGTCGTAACACGTATTGACCTTCAGGATTTTCTGCTTTTACTTGTGGCAATTAGGGATGCACAATATTATCGGCATGATATTGGCATCGGCTCATATTATCTGTAAAATTTAATATCGGACAATGGTCAACGTCAAAATAACTCACCGATGTAAAAGTCATTGATTTTATAAGACAAACCAGTGTGCCTGCAGCACAGCACGACGTCAAATTCGCACTGTTTGAGTGTCATTGTCTATGAGAGAGCAAATGTCATGAATAAATTTGACATGAAACATAATGCAAGTTGAAAGTGTTACATCATTTTCAGCCTCCTTTTTAGCATTTCCACTTGGTAGCAGGCTAAATTGACGAGGATAGTGCTGTATTTTAATTCCACAGTAGAGAAAGCCATATAGTTTAAGTAAGTAGGTGTAGGAAACAGATATTGGTACTAGTGTCGGTTATCGGCCAAATGAGTTTTAATACATCGGCATATCGGATATCGACTAAAAACCAAATGTCGTGCATCCCTAATGGCATTTCATTTAGGTCTTGAAGAAAGCAAAGCAGCTCCAGACCATCACACCACCCCCACCGTGTTTTACAATGGGTATGACGTTCTTTTTCTGAAATACTCTAGTTTTTGTTCTTGGTTGTTTTGGCGATGCGCTCTTGGAGTGATTTGTAAGTCCATGCAGAGAAGGTCCTCCACTCTTTCAGTGTGTTGAAGTCCCAAAGCCTTAGAAATGGCATTTTAAACATTTCCAGATTAATTGGGTATCAATAACATTATTGGTTTTTATCTATTTTTGAAATCTTCAGATCAAAGCATTATATGTCATTTTTTAAAGACTTTTTTTAGCCTTCTTCATCTAGTCAGAGATTCAGGTCTGGCAGTAATCAGTTGTGCTTATAGTCAGTGAAATGGAAGCAAAACGTTTCAGTTAATCGCAGATCTTTTATAGTTAAACAAGGTAAACATTTTTATTTTTACATAGGACCAAGTTGGTTTGGAAAGATTTTTTTTCTTAAAGATTTGAAATTATAATTTGAAAACTGTTTGTTTTTTTGTATTTTTTCATGTTCTTTGTATGTGATACAAACATCTACTTTATGGTCTGAAACAATTTAAGTCTCGCAAATTCCAAAAAAACAGAAGAAATTTGTAACCTTTTAGTGACACTGTACTCTGTTTAAGAAGATTAAATAACAAATGTGCATCTTACTTCCCCACCTACTATAATTTGAATAATTGTGCGTAATATATCTAAAGGTAACACATATCTACAATTAGAAAACATATAATAGTGGAGAAGAGGAAAAGCCGAGTCAAAGACGCCATCTGCCACAGTTCCTACTCCAGCCTCTGACTTGTAGCCAGCCAATAATCCTCCACCCGTACACCTGCAGTCCAGCTCCCATGCACACTCATCACACTCATCTTCTGCTCCAGCCCTTCCTCAGAAGGCTGACCTTTAATCTGGGTTTGGGCTCGGTCCGGGCGGCACAAAGGAGATTGGATCAGGTTGGAAACCCCCACACCTTTCCGCACGTTGGGTAGGGCAGGGGGCGTCCTGTGTCGACCATTTGCCTCGAGGCCATGTGCAGACCAACAGAGGCATGTCTAGACGTCTGGATGCTGCGTGATTCACTCCCAAAGCTCCAGCAGAGGAAAACACTGAGGGGGATTGTCCTCTGACTTCACCCAAAAGTTTACTTTAGGGGCTTTGTTCTGAGTCAGAGATGTTGTACAGCTGCGGAGGAAACAGATGGAAGAATTGTGCTCTCCCAAAGTTCTGAAGTGATATTAGATAAAAAAAAAAATATATATATATATATATATATATATGTCACCAAACGTGCATTTGTTGAAGCTGTACGGTCACTCCACAACTTTTTGTACAATCATTGACTGCGGAAACATTTCTGATTGCTTGATCTATTCCCATCCGGAGTTGGGATAACAGGTTTAGACCGATTCTCACTTCTACTCGATGTATCCTGCGGTTTTCTGCTTTGTACTTTGTAGTGTACTGTAAGAAAATATGTTTACGTGACACATGTAAAAGAATATGTACGAGTTAAGGGTCACTTACAATTATTTTGGTTTGAGACAAGGAGTGGAGAAAAAAAGATAAAGTGGAAGTTAATGATGTTTAGAACCGCCCTGTTGGATCTGTACTACCGTTCTGCTCAGGCAGGAAGAATTGGTGGCTCAAATCCCGTAACCAGTGAACTGCAAACGCCCTTGCACATCTGCAAGGAGTGTGTGTGCTGTTCAAAAAGCTGCATTCACTCACCTTGGCTTCAGTGTAGCATGTCCTAACAAGCTACAGTCACACAGAGCTCACACTTTGCTGGAAGGATTCCTCACATGTTGACTCAAAAAATAACCAAAAAACAAAACCCCAGCAGTTCCTTGAATTGCAATTTGTAGAAAGAATGGACCTCCCTGAAACTGTATTTGTGCACCTTATTAGGTTATGATGTGCCGCTGATCAGCCAAGGATGCATCACAGCTACGAACATTTAGCAACAAGCTTGGCAAGTCTGAACCTGCTTTGTGTTTTATTGCTTGGCTCTGTGTTTCTCAAACTTTTGATGACATGTACTACCTCGGTTAATACTTCATTTATCACTTATGCCAGCTTAAAGACCTTTTATGACAGCAGTTTTCAGTTTTTTGGGGGTTGTGTCATAGTAGAAAAACATTTTAACATAGAAGAAGATGGAAAATGTCTTGGTTGGTCGAGGGTTGTGAGTGCGAGTTTAATGTTTGCTCCAAAATGTATTTGTTTCAAATTGAAAGTGGAAAATGAACAGGAAGGCACCTTAGAGTGGGTTCTCAAAATCAAATATGCCTGCCTTCAATGAAGCTGGAGTAAAAAAAAATATTTATTTGCAGTCTTGTCTCATTAAATTAGTCAAATACATTACAACAACTTTTAATGTGCTGCTTCATAGTTTGAATGCATAACATAGAGAAAATCACTGTTGTTAGCAATTTTGTCGCTAATATAAGTTAGCTTAGTCACTGAACATATCAATTAGCAAATCAAACTGGATTTTTTTTATATAAGCCTGGTTTAAGAAGAAGTTTAGATTTGTTGAGGTTTTGTGAGGCTATAATTGGTAATAGTTCATTTACCTGTAACAGAAAAACGTCAAAGTCCTTCATTATGAGGTTGTTGGAAAAGTAGCTAGCCTACATACTTTGGGTAGGTGAAGCTAATGGGCGAAGCAGATGGACAGTGGCTCAATCCTCTTCATGAGGGATTATTTCCAAACTCCTGCTGCACAAACAGATTTATACAGAAGGTACACTCAAAACATTTTTACTTTACATAGAAATGTGGACAGTGTTCATCTGAACAAAACATCAAATTTAACATCAGACCTATATTCCTAAAGCTAGCTAAACAGGCTGTGTGTGTCTGATTTGCTTATCTTGCGAAATCCAGAAGGTTCATATACATTTTCAGCAAACTCACTATGGTATGAAATATTTAGAAGCTACAGGGAACGTATTAACTTCACAAAGACAGACTTAAAGAAAAAAACACATTTAACCCTTTAAGTAAGTGGCTTCGCTTGCTCTACTACTGCGTTAAATCAACAGCATTATTAGAGAAGAGTTATTTGCTCTACTCTATCAACCCCACAACCCCTGGTCCAGATTCACCTCAGCTTTTTTGATATATATATATATATATATATATGTATATATATATATATATATATATAACTGACCTGAATTTTTCAATAGGTGGGGGGCATTAAACGGCAGGAAGCAGTGGTTTGGTAAACTACACCACGAATTCAACAGTAGCCAGTGGTTTATAGAACGTTACTCATTAACACGAACCTAATTATTCGGCTGGTTTGGCTGTCGGTTGTGGAGCCGGGCTGCACATACACGTATATGTGAATGAATCCAGCCATAGAACAGCGGCGGCCCCGTGGGTACATCCACCTACCCGTGGTTGTCTAAAAGCTGCTATTTACTACTTCCTCCACCACTTGAGGTGATTACTGTGGAAGGAGGCCGAGCCGGAGCTGCTGGTCCATCGGCACATAATCAAGCTCCTTGTTGAGGTGACCACATTTCACAAAGCAGGTCTCAGACCCTGACTGCTTTTTTTTTATCTGGCTGAAAAAGGGGGGGTGACTGTGATTGTAATTATTTGATAGCCCAGTCATTTAGCCAACTTAGAGCCCTCTGTGGAGCTAAGGGTTGGACCTGAGGTCCACAGCTGGTCCACTCCACAGTCAGTCATTTGTTTTCAACAGCGTCTGGGGGTCCCGACATTATTTATGATGCTTGCTGGTATTTAAGTGACATGTGCTTTATTGTGGATTTATAACGTAGGGAAAAAAAGGCTCCTCTGTGTTTTGAGCTGTGTTAATAAAGAAACTCAACAGCCTAAGTGGGGGGTAATTTCTGAAAAAATAATCAGAAAAGAGGAATTCACTGCAAAAACACAAACTATTACCAAGTAACTTTTTTCTAGTTTCTAGTGCAAATATCTTGGTTTACTTGAAATAAGACAAACTGACTTAAAAGTAACTTTTTAGCAAGATACACAGGCTTGTTTTAAGTAAACATTTCCTTAATATTGGTGAAAAATACTAGATCCATTGGCAGATAATTAACTTACAACATGGGATATACTAAGTGAAATAATCTGCCAATGTAACGAGTACTTTTTCATTAATATTAAGGCATTATTTACTTAAAACGAGCCTGTATCTTGCTAAAAAGTTACTTGCAAGTTAGTTTTGTGTTATTTCAAGTGTACTATGAGGTTTGCACTAGAAAATAGACCAGATATGGAAGATTTTGTGTTTTTGCAGTGTTGGCCTAATTATCTTTTTGTGGTGTACACATTAATTATCTGTAAAGCTTAGTTAAAATTCTAGAAACTCTAATAAGCTACATTACACTCCTTGACATTTCTAGTTAAACTTTTTGAAGCAGATTCCAGTCTGAAGAGAATATGTAATAATTAATCTGTGTCAGTGTAACATGGGCTCTGGAAGCAGATTTCTACTATAAACACAAATTGTGTGCCTGTAAATTTTCTGATTTCTTAAGGTGTAATGGCTAAAAACATACTATTGATCGATTTATATTACAATTTAATATGCAGTGCAACTGTTCTTTGGCATGATCAGGATTTTCTAAAAGTTCAACATGATTCTTTATTACACCCAGACAATGGAAGAGAAGAAAAATATATGCTTAATTTTGAAAAAAATCATCTTTCTATCTTTGTATGCTTTTTTTTTTAGATTCTGTTTGAAATTGTGCTTTTTTTCCCTCCATTTATTACCAGCATGTCCATTTTGCAGTAACTCTAAACTGCTTCTGTCACTTCAAACGAGTTAACAGAGTTAAAATGTCAAAGTGTTACACCACTACAGCAATGATTTATCATACTTATTGAACAAGTCAGATTCTGATTGATCATCCTTTTAGCTAAAGATTATTATGGAAATACGTTGTAATTTAAAGGTTAACCTTTATAAGCTGTTGTGGCAGCGTTTTAGATTCTCTTGCTCTATTTGTCGTGGCTCTTGGTGGCTCTTTTGCTCACGCCAGGTTGCTCAGCCTATCACAATAAAGTACAGTAAGCTAGTGTCACCTCCCACAGTCTCCTGTGACCACTGCTTGGATATTCTAAGGCCCTAAAAGCACCTTTGAGCTTAGATTATTATTTTTTTTAAAGGGGGGCTGTTGAGATGGTTATTTTCAGCCACCAGGTGTTTATCAAGTGTAAATATAGGTTGTGTGAGCCGTGTGATTCCGTATTTACCTCACGTCCACATTTGGGTTTGTGTATTTAAATTGTGCGTGTTAGCTGCATACTTTGACTCTGTGCATTCAGCTTGCTCTGTGGTCACCTCGGGCGCATATTTTACTGCCGTTCTCAAAATAGCCACGGCTCCAGTGTGATTGCGTGTTTACGTGTGACGAACACTTCTAGAAGAAGGGGGCTAGCCTGGCAGCACCAGTTGTCCCGGAGCCAAACCCCCTTATGCCCATGTGTGGTTAGCTTGCTGCGCTGCTACACTCAAGGTAACACACTCTGTGAGCAGTTGTGTGTGTGAGTCCGTGACAGACAAGGAGATGCCTGTGTCCAACCCAACCAATTAACTCTCTTGGGGCTGGAGGGGGGCTGTGGCTAACGGTTGATGCTAACCACAGCTAAATTGAGCTGTGTGTAAAGCCAGGCCTAGGCGGGCTTAGCGGAGGACGTGCATGTGAAGCAGTCTGCTTTGTTGCATCGGGTTTTGATGTTATTCAATATGGGCGTGGGTCCTGTGTGTGTATGTGTGTGTGTTTGTGTTACGCTTGTTGTGGGGTAGTTAGGACACAAATCTGTTGACTTTGAAATGACTTTGTGAGTCTTCCATGGGAAAAAAAGTCATGTCGTTAGAAGAAACCTTGAAATTTGAAGGATAAAAAGTTAATTAAGATTGGGGTGAATTTTGGTTTTCTTTAGTGAAAGGGTTGACCAAGTACTGCTACTATAGAAGGCTTTAAATTGACATATGGTGCAATAATGGGACAGTTACTAATAACCTGTAGCAGAAACCTTCATTGGATGTTAATTTGCTTATAGTGTTGGAATATTAAAAAATAATATCAATAACAGAAAGGATATTGGATATTTCAAGGCATACAGTTACGCAGCACAGGAGGTAGGGGGCAGTAGAGGCCACTCCCAGCTTTATGACGACAGAGTTAGCAACTTAATTTAACGAAATCTTAACACTTTAAAAAATTAACACAATACCGAAGAAGTTTTCTTTTTAAATAAAAGATGCTATCAAAAAATAGATAAATAAATAAAAAACAACAATGCAAACACACATTTGACTTTGGAACCCTGGAACCATCCCTCCACAGACCCCTGAGGAGACGCAGCGTCGCAGGCTGCTGCAGAATTTCCATTATTTCCAAGGCGGCTGCCGCCTCTTGGGTGGTCCTCACCATGTGTCGGCCCACACTAAAAGTAAATATGTGCGTGTTTGAGGGTACATACTAAAGTTTGTGTCCTGTTGCTCGAACATTTTCTGAATAAAATTTTGTCCCTGTGGTTCTGCAATGAGGTGTTGCTTCTTTTTGTCTAAAAAACTGCACAAGTCTCAGATTCCTTTCACCTCCATAATTAGCCGTTTCTGTCTTTTATGAGGGTGATCATGTAAACTGTCACACAGTAAGGAAACAACTAAGTAAGGCTGCTGACCACAGCATAGGAGAAATTGTTATTGTTGGTGATTATTTTTTAACGACACCTCTAAAACCGAATAATTAAGGTTTGAATTTTTGATTCAGTTTAAATCAACTCTTCCTTTAAAGGTTGATCATATCTCATCAATAATTCAAATGTTCAAGTTTTACATTAAAAAAAGACATTTTGGTATTTCATTCCATTCTTTAAAAAGAAATTACTACTCTGGCTAACAAGAACGCACAGATAACGTTTATAATTTAACTTATTTGTTGAACCTGACAACATTTTTTGTTTGCTTTAGGACTAAGGAAGTCTGTTCCACTTTTTAAATCTGGCAGTACTTTTGGGTATGCAGTAGGGAACTTAAACATTTTCATTAACACAAGAAAATGCAGTCAACAAAAATATGGACAACATTTTTTTTGTCCAAGCCATATGTGACTTTTTCATGGTAGTCTAAATGGCCCAATTCCAATCTTTTTTTTTTGTTACCCCCTTCAAAAAATCTGATTTGTGCTATTTCCATTTGTGGCTCTAAATTGGATTTGTATCTGAATGATTTAAAAATGTCTGCTATCTGCATTTTATCTGACCTTTATGTCATTTACGTGAGTCACAATTCTGCACCAGAAGAAGCCAGACGTGGTAAATCTGGACATGAACAACAGCTGAAAATTGTAATTATAACATTTTGAAAGAATCTATGTCAGAGAAGCGCATCACAATCCCACCACTCCTGGTCCGACTTCGCATCCAAACAAATTTCTCTACTGACGTTTCAGTCAATGCTCCGCTAAAGGTCGTTGATTTAGTTTTGCTTTCTTTTATTAGTTTCCTTCATCTTGTTATGATCTGTTCAACAACATTAAAATCAATTCACAAACGCGTTCATTATCACTTCCGTAAACAGTGCACAGCTGTGTGACGTCCATGTTCTTCTTCTGCACATACAGGTAACTTCAGGGTTGTAAGTTGTTTACACAAAAGTCTGATAGAGGTCGCGTTATTTAGTAGCACAGAAAAACAAATTACATTTAAGCAAAAAATCTGAATTGAGCACCAAGACCTGCTCTGTGTGAATGTGGCCTTAGTGACAGATAACATACAAATGATTCGAGACTCTTTGGCAACATAGGTAGCTAAAACATTAGCCGCTAACAGCGCTAAAGTTAGCCTCAGCCGTACAGCTTTTGCTCCAAAACTAAAGTTCGCATGTAAAGGTTTCTTATTATTGTGCACATTTTGGCCAAAATCTCACATTTTGAGTGAGAGCAAACCAGCAAAGAACAGAAATTATTTTAAACTTAGTTCAGGATGTGTGAAACGTGTATTCAATTTGTGAAAACATCCAAACTAAGCATTTTTAAAGTTTTTTTTTTAAAGCCTTACAACACCTTAGGATTAAACAAACAAAAACACAGTACATTTTCCACTCAAATGAAGATTAAAACATTCAAATTACAGTTTATTAAAAACACAAGCGCTCTGTGAAACTTCAATTTAAGAAAATGTTTCGTTTTGTGAACCCAGCAACATTTAGTCATCCCACCCCTACTCAGAACTACGACAGGTCACAGAGATTTGACAGCATGCATCTTGTAAGGAAAGTAAGAAAGACTCAATAAATAAATGACTAAGCGTTGTCTAGGAGCCTAACCAACCCATCAACAATGAGGATAGAGTCCATTGAGAGAACAACAGAGACGGACCAGAGATGCCCAAAAATTAAGGGTGAATTGAACCCAGCAAGTGAAACCTGAAGGGAAACCAGACGACTTATAGGAAACACATAAATACTCTGAGAGAGCAGGCCAACTCTGCACTGAAAAGTCCCAGGTGAGATCTGAACCAGCGAATCTCCAAACTGGAAGGCAACAAACTTATTACAGTACATCCTAGAAACCTTATATTGATGGCACGAATAAATGGAAACCAGAAAAGTCATCACTTTGCATTTGCCTACATAGTGCACCTTAAACTAACAAATCTGTCAGCCTGCGACTCCAAGGCAGCACACGAAATAGACTGTTTTTTGGAAACTCTGATGCTGAGGCAGGCTGATGAATGACTGTGGACAAGCAGGTGGTCTGTCCATGTATATTGTATTTCCAAACAATGCAAAATGGAATGATTTTAAAAAGCAAGTTGGGCGGTAGACCATCAGCTCCTAGGGCCGCTTGAGATGCCCCTGAACTAGACAAAGGAGGTGCAAGTAGAACAGTAACAGAGTCCTAGTCTTGTCCTTCAGTGATTTGCGGTTCAGCTGTTTCAAATTAGCTGAGTACCAATTTACATAACAGCTTTTTGACTTGGTCGTATGTGGCCAAGTAGTGTAAGACAACATGGTAAGGAAATGGGGATTAAAACAGCAAAGTCACGATATCTTGACAAGGTTGTGTGAGGAGACCTGGGGTGCATTTAGACCGCTTTAATCAAACTCTTGTTCATTTCCCTAGAAAGTCCGGTTCGTTTGGGGAGGTGTGTGAACACACGATCGAACGCTGATGTGGAAAAAAAAAACAAACTCTGGACTGCCTAAATCGCTAGGTCTCGGTTCGGTTGAAGTGAACTCTGGCACGGTTCGAAGGCCTATGTGAATGCCAAGCAGATCAGAGGCTGCTCCAAAAGCAGGAAATGCACAAATACAGCCAAAACAAACGCGAGAGTTTAACGCCAACGGGAGAAATGGCTCATTGTCTTTTACCAGCGACAAAAGAGAAATCCTACAAGCGCTAAAATCTGACGCTGCTTCGCTTTGGTTTACATTTTGTGAAGAAGGAAGTTGCGCTCATGTCTTCTTCTGCAGTGTTTCTCTCAGTGGTTCTTGGTACAGAGCCACCACAGACAAAGAGGTGAGCAGGTTTTTCAATTAGTTTGCCTCATTTGACACGGTGCAGTGTGAAAGCGAACCGTACCAGTTGAAAATTTAACAAGTGTTGCAATTTTGCTTCTAAGTGGAAACACCTTGAGTAAAGATTCTGATTTGATGTAATTAGTAATTGTTCTTGGAAATGTTGTTTTTTTTTGTTTTTTTTCTGCTTCTAGTAATAAAATGTGTTTTTCCGAGTATTTGTGTCGTGGTGGGATTTTTGCCCCTGTTTGTGTGAACATGCCTTTGCCTCTTCCCGCTGTCAGGAACAATAGCATGCGGTGAAGTCCTGAGCAGCAGCCAAAGTCAGGAAGAACGCCATCCAGAGTCTCAGCAGGAGCTCGCTGCCTCATCATAGCCACAGCGGAAAGCAGGTGAGATATCTGGAATGCCAGAGGCTGCTTTTAAAAGGAAAGCATGCGAAAGAAAGAAAGTCAAGGATTACATGCATTGTCCTGAAAACAGGAATTTGAGGCTGCGACAGAATGAGCCGGCTTTGCGGTGGAGGGGGGCTCGTGGAAAAGCCACTGGCATTCGGTGATCACAAAATGTGGCTTTGTTGTTTTTGTTGTCTACTGAAAAATGCCTTTAACTCTGTTAGACAAAATAGTCTAAGTGGACTTCAAGTCACAAGCTTATTAAATTTTTTACAGATATGTTCTCTGGCAGAATAAGTCTGGACTTCTTTAATGTTTATGTTTTTATAGGAAACTGTCTGGAAACTATCATTAGCAATTTGCTGGAAAAGGTCTTGATATGACATTTATGCGACATCGCCTCCGTAGCACTGTTAGCCTAATTGTTTGTTAGAATCAACAAACATTAGGTTTAAGAAATGTCAGTGTCTTCCATCTTTAATTTATCTGATCTGTTATGGCGAAGTTCTTAAGGAGAAAGAAGTAAAAATGGATATTCAGAATCAATTTCACGATATCAATTTTAGCTGAAAAAAATTATTTTCTATCCTTTCTGCCATGAGTGGTCATTAATTATGTGAATTAGAAAATCATTGACATCAGAGAGGAGTCGCTGCTAAACACAGTTTTGCTAATTTAACTCAAAGAAAGACGTTAGAAAAAAAGGTTGTAAACATCTAATGTTAGCAATTAGCGTGGTTAACAACAGTCAAAAACTGTTAAATACCTGCATGCCTACATGTGCTCGCCCTTGAGGCCTGGAATTACTCAACTCTACATGAACAGAGTCTGAATTTCCAGCAACTCTTCTCAATCTACTTCTTAAGGAAAAATATCAACAGGTACACTGAAGTGGTCCTGCTGGTTAGGTAGCATAAAAAAAAAACCTGAGCACAAGTCTGGGCAAAAAGAAACAAAACAACAGCAAGTCAAACAGCCAAAAAATATATGGAGATTAGAGCAGCATAAAGGCAAGAAGATCCAATAAATATAGATGCTGACAGCTCTACTGTTGTAACATGAGTAACTAAAGGTTATTTGCAAGCATTTTGTAACAAAATCCAAATACAGTGATTTAGAAATAGTTCAAATTTCACTGAAAAAATGGGGACCTTTTTTCTGAACTCAACCTTGAACATCCTCCCAAATAAAGTTTCAGTTCTTCTTCTTCAGGGATCTATACATATATTGTTGCAGCTTCTTTTATCTGAAATGCTTCTGATAAACCATTAGAGAGTTGCACATAATTATAAAGTGAAATAAAAATGATTAATAATAATTTGCATTCAGTAAATTGCTACTTTGGCTAACTTCCTCCCCAGGTTTAGGCTACAAAACAATATACCAAAATTTGAACATCTCACAGAGTTTAGTCCACCACCCAGAAGGTGAAGGAGTATGGCGCCACACCAAGTGGCTACAGCTCAGGTTGGACTATCTGTTGGCTGTGCAATTGCTTGTTGTGAGTCCCAGAAATCCAGCCTTTAAAAGAAACCGTACGCAGTCTTGCTTAATGTTTAGCACAATCACGGTGCTAATTCTACACAGAAAAATTCTTGTAATCTAACAAAATGTAAAAAAAAAAAAAAAAAAGCTAAGGGAGTGTGAATACTTCTACCTTTTTACTTGCACCACATCTTATCTCATTCATCATTTTGAAGTCACTCTCCCTTCACTGTTCACTCGTTTCAGCGTAGACTCTCACTGACATGTTGTTAATATGCACGTGCACGCTAACCCGCAGCGTGCCGACTACGCAGGCCCAGCCCACGACTCCCAAATTTGCTGATTTGACATAAACAGGTCAGAGAGACTGCATGCAACAAGCCAGGGCACATCACCCAGCTCATTTTCCCCTCCAGGCTTGCGTTCGCACCGCAGATCTTCCAGTCACTCACACTGAGGGAGGAAGGACACGGATGAACTGATGAACAGATCTAGGAAAGCCAGGCTGCAGTCAGCTGTAAAGAGTCATTTGTCTTTGCGTGAAAGCAAATGCACTTTGGAAGGTAGAGTTTTCTATTTCTTTTGTTTTTTTGTTTTTTTTTGTTTCTTCTGCTAAGCTCCACTTCTCTCTATCGCCCTCCAAGCATATCCCTGAAGTGCATCTTCTATTAAAACCACATGCAGGGTGGGAGGGGGGGATTGGCCATTTATATCCTCTCTAATTCAAAGTCCCTGCAGCGAACACCTGGAAGAGTTTTATGATAGATGGATCAGGGTTTTACAGCCAACTTGAGCGTGGCTGGAGTTGTGGGGGGCATGTGATTCGTGGCATAGTTTTTGGCACATTTTAAATAAAGGCCTAATTTAAATGTGTCTCTCTGCTGAAACACAGACTGGGCAGAAACACCAAAAGCTTATCCAAGATTAAAAAAAAAAAGTTCCGGTCACTAACACTGGTAAAGTCGACATATGTCGCACTGCATCGCTTGACCTGGACTGAAGTCTTGATTATCCACAGAAACAAAAAACAGGATTAATTTTAAAAATTGTTTGAGAGTCAAGGCCTCATCGGTGCCATTGGCCACCGAGGCAGTCGATCAGTGTTCAGATGATGACACTGCAAAAAAAAAAAAAAAAAAGAATCAATATCTTACCAAGTATTTTTGGTCAAATTTCTTAGTACATTTGAAATAAGACAAAACTAATTTACAAGTAACTTTTCTTTAAGAAATAGGAGCTTGTTTTAATTAAATAATTCACAAACGCTGATTTAAAAAAAAAAAAGTACTAGTTCCACTGGCAGATTATTTCACTTATAACAGGATATCTTTCCATGTTATAAGTGAAATAATCTGTCAATGGAACCATCAATATTAAGGAATTATTGACTTAAGCAATTTCCTTTAGCAGTTTGATCTGCTAAATCCAGTCTGGAACTAGCAGCCTGGAACTGTTAAATCCAGACTCATCTACTGGATTGGCAGACAGAGACATGATTGGTCACTCCAGAGAACCTCTCTAGATGTTAGAGCGTCAGTCTCAAACATCAGTCTTCAAGGGCCGGTGTACCATTCTTCCAGAAGCGCATTTGGAGAGATTTTAAGATGTCTCTTCACTCCAGCACACCTGGCTCTAATATTAGCTCATCAGACTCACTAGAACCGCATGCTAATGGGACAGTCTCACTATTTAAATTAAGTGTGTAGGACAAGGGACACATCTACTGTATAAGTTGCAGGACTCAAGCATTCGAGAACTTTTAGATCTCTCTAGAGTGGATTGAGACAGTAGAGTTGATTAACAGTGTGATTTACACCACTACGTCTGATGGAGGCTCTGATGCACTAGCTTGGCCTCTAGTGCCAAGCTAGTGTTCTGTTCTTGAGTTTTTCAGCGGTCTGTAAATATAGAGTCTTCAGAAAGCAGCATCTACTTGCGTTTCTATGAGATTGTACAGTCTACCACTTTGTGGCGCCGCACTCTGTTCTCAGATCGGCTCCACTTTGGTGTAATACCACAAATATTGGGAGCAGGTGGCATCTTATATTGCTACCACTTTGAAATTCTCTGAGCTTCTGAGAGCAATCCATTCATTCACAGATGTTTGCAGAAGGCACCTGCATGTCCATGTGTCAGATTTTATACACCTACGACTATGGAAGTGGTTGGAGCACCTGAATCCAAAGATTTGTAGGGGTGACCCAATGCCTTATTGGCAATAATGTGAAATCAAATCAGTCAACTCCAATGCGATCATTCTAATTCAGACAATTATGCCAAATAGTTGGTTTATTGTGGTAGTCGCTGAAAAGTTACATATATCTAAGGAAGCCAATCTCAGTCACTGACTCTGTAGCAATAAGTCCTGCTGAGCCATCTTGGTCGACAGCAGAAAGTAGATAATTCCTTTTAAAAGAAAACTCCAGCCTCATCTGAATTTAGCTATTTATTATAAATGTATCTTTACCTATACAGGGTTTCCCTAAATATATTATAAGCCTGGCAAGCCACCAGGCTTTACTTGGCCCCCTACCAGGCTAAGCATTGCTTATTTATTTAAGTTTTTTAAAAAATGTTTTCCTTTTTAAGACCTTATTGTTGGTGTTCGGGTATTAATCTTCCAATAACACATAATTATCAAGTGATATTTTCAAATTTCTTTTCATTTAATCGTTTTAACTCAAGAACATCACGGGCCGCTGGATGAACAACTGCCCTAGCACCCAACCACCGGGCTTAGCAAGTTTTCCTGCTATACATTTACTAACAGCTGTGCTATTTGTGAAATACCTAAAACTTCACTTTCACAGTTTGTTCAAAATGATATCTAAACATAAAGTTGTCAAAAAATATATGACACGCTTTCTCAGCTAAAAACATTGAATCTTAATAAGTCCTCATAGTTCAAGAGTGCGTCTATGGGAATTTTTGAATTTCAGGTGACAGAAGTGGGAATAAATCACCCACAATTAAATGCACATTGACAGGTTTTTGGAGCAGAGCTGGATTTGCATTTCAAACAACATACACCTCATCTGTCAAATTAAGCCTATGCATTCATTTGCAATGCAGAACAGGGAGAATCAAATCCAATCTGATTTATTGATTTATCAGCGTCTCATTTCCACATCACAGCTCGGCAGAAGAGCCGTGTCAGCACACCAGCTGTGGTTCAGCGTTTCTGGCCGTGCGTCTCCTTTCCGCTGTGGGGAATCTCATTTGCTGTCTGTAATTGATTGTTCATAATCGCCGCCATTGGTCTCATCTCATTTGCTGACCAAATATCCAGGACTAATGATATGCCATCTGTTCACTTATGAGTGTGGCAAGTAGTACCAGCTGGAATACTACTGGTCATCCAGAACAGAGATCCCCATTCTCCTCAGGCCATTCATGTGTTCACTGCAGAAAGCTTGGGAGTTGATGAGAAGAAGACAAAGGCAGGTGGTTCACACAGATTTGCTCATCTATGGACACGGGAAGAAGTATTCTTTTCATAATATACAGGATTTCTATGTGTCCTTTTTGTGATTTATAAGCTTCTAAAACCCGGGCAGAACTGTGCAGAGAGCCGTGGTGCAGACATGATAATGGCTGCGCTGTGCTGCGCCGGATGGCCTGTAGTTTTACAGCTAGACGAGAAGCCCTTTTACTGTGTGGTAGCTCAGCACCAACAGATGTGTTTACACAGCCTTTATTACCTGTCATTAACAAGCTGTCAGCATGTGCATGTGGAAACAATTGAAGGTTTACCTCAGAGACGTGTGGGCCAAGGGATGCAGCTTTTAAAAGGTCTGGATGTGCAGATAAGATCTGAACAAAAGGAGAATCTCTGAACTATGCCTTTAAGGGTAGAATGTCACTCAGGCTCCAAATTCAGCCTTTTTTTCTTTGGCTATCTACTCCATAAAAAGTGACTGGGAAGTCCTGAAATGTTGAAAAGCGTATTCATGCACATTGGAGAATGGTTTTTGCAGGGAGGATTTCAACCAATACTGGAGATTGGTCCTACACCAATTCAGACCTAGAAAGACCTCCAGCAAGATATTTTTATTCATCAAAACTTTTTAAGCATTTTGTGGTTTCTGAATCCATCTTTATATGTGTAGGACAAATATGACTGCTGTAGTTCTGTAGAAAGGAGCAGAGAAACTGATATTAGTGAATATGATAGGATGTTGTGGTAAAAAGGAGACCATGATCAGTCATGAAGGGGGATAAAAATAGAAAACTCGGCTGAATAAGCATGCACACCCTTAGAGTGATGCTTTGTTGAAGCATGTTTTGATTGAATTATAACTTTCAGTCTATTTGACTTCACCGCTGTCAGTAATTACCATACAATGAATCCAATTAATCTGAAATAAAGTTCTAAGGTCAGGAGAAAGGTGAAGTTTTCTTCAGAAATGATGAAAAAACAAAGTGGAAAATATTGATGGAAGCTAACAAAGTGCTAGCAGAGACACTAAATGTACTTCCAGAAGATCCATTTTTATAAAAACTGAAGGTGATATAGCTACTTGATTGTGTTATATAATGGCTCTAAAAGATAAATTTTGCTGCCTCTTTAAGGAAATAGAGTGACGAGACATCTTAAAATAAGAAAAAATGATTGTAGAGGGCATGCAAAGGACTAAAAGTGTTGGTTTATTTCCTGCCTTTCCAGAGTTTGTTGCTGTTTTTGCTTGGCTGCAGTCTAAAAGCTTTGGAGAGGGCCACAGCTGCAGGCTGTAGTGTACCGTACAGACCACTGCAATTATAGCCCAGCATGTTGGCCAAGCCAACAACTACAGTGGACACTTGGAGTGTGTGTGTGGGTGTGTGTGTGTGTGTGTGTGTGTGTGCATGTCTGTACTGTTACACTATGTTTAGTTATGGACAGCTGCCAGGGGAAGGAGAGAACAGTAAGGAAGGGGGCCTGTTTGCTCTGGCCCTGCACCAAAAGGCTCCTCTGTTTTCCTCAGCTGGTGATAATAGATGGAGGGGACAAACGCACAGAAAGACAGAAATAAAAAAAGACAGTGAGGCTAGCAAAAAGTAATAAGAGGAAAGAAATATTTAGCGTTGACATAAAAAGAAGGAATTAATCGTCGTAAAAGAAGAAGGGGACAATTCAGCAGTGGAACGGGGAGAAGTTGGAGGTACAGTGGTGAGAAATATGGTCGGATCTGGGCATGACTGACAACTTTTAATCTAGAGTATCTTGCAAAAGTATTCACACCTGTTAAACTTTCTCACATTTTGACGTGTTACCACAAACTTATGCAGGGAATCTTGTGACTTGGTGTCAACGCTAGCTTTCCTCCTGCCACTCTTCCTTAAAAACCACATTCATAAAGTGCAAAATTTACAGTCGTCCTATGGTCACGTTGTCTATGTCCATTGCGCAAGATCCCGGTAAAAGTCACTGACGTTTATGTTTATACCAGGACAATGTCGGAGAATGTTGTAGGGGCATGAATACCTTCACAAGCCCCTATTCTTTCAGTAAGATGAGTAAGTTTTAGTTTTCGAAAGTCACGATTCTTAAGCAGAACACTGTATATATATATTTTAAAAGCTCAATGTCTTTACAACAGGCAATGGTACAAAAGTAAAATTAAGTACAGCTCAAATATATGAGGACCATCAACTTTGAGAGCCTTAAATTTAAAATCCAGCATGGCTGCCTCTTTCTTTGCAGGTGTTCGCTACAGTAATAAAAGAACTTATTTAGGCTCATCTCAGGTCCTCTTGCTAAGCCACCTGCACGCGTAGCACGAAAACATGTTGCTTCTTGAATCCATAAAACGCAAAGAAATAATTGACAGCCGTCCAACTTGTTTTTACCTAAGAAGGTTTTAATGAGATGTGGAAAAGTATAGAATTTGTAGTTTTCAGGGCTGGATAAGTTTGGAAAACGATGTGTTTGTAATTTCTAAACTTTCTTCTCTATCCCATTGTCTAAAAGCATTATATCCATCCATTGGTCCATCATACCTGTTGTTCCGATCATTCGTGCATCAATTCATCCATCTAAAATAGAGTTGCTCTGTTGTGTGCTTATCCGTAAACATAGCATACATGTGTTTGCTGACTGTACAGTACAATGTACCTAAATGTGATCAGTAATGATGCCTTTCCCTGCTGACTCTGATCTAATGTGCACAAGCCAATGATTGTAGCTACAACAGCAGGACACATCCATCTGTTCTTAGGTAACGTAAACTGAGGTTAGCAGTTTCAATGGATTATTGCTTTGCACAAATTTCAATGAATAAACAAAGGGTTTAGGTAATAGGCTGTAAATGACCTCTGTAAATTGTTTTCTTCCTGGTCCATTAACAGACTCTGTTGATTTCTATCAGTGTAATCGTTCCACACGCCATCTCATCTGACCTCTTTCTTCTTTTTGCCGTTTTAGTTGCATTAAGTACTATTCTTAGTTGGGGCTCTTTGAAGTAGGCAAGTAACCACAACACTCTGAGACAGAAATCCTGCCAAATAGCCTTTAGGAAGCCTAATTGCTGAATATTGCAGACACGCGACACATAAGTACACAGCCTTGCATTTCTGTAACAGGAGCTGAGCTGCCTGAGTTTAACATTTGTTTATGCCCCTGAGAGAGTTTGCCTTATCCTGCTAGAATATGTTCGCTATTATTCATTAACTTTTGGAAACTGATGCGTTTGTTTGATCATTTGAGAGACTTCCGTTGTTTTTCATGCAGTTTTACCTTACTGGCTCCAGACTTCTTTTTCCTTCATTTAAGCTCATTAGTCCCCTTTTACAAAACGCCTTCAAGCAAGTCCTCAGAGGCAATCTTTCTGCATCAGCGTTACGTCTGAAACGAACGAACAGAGTTTGAAGTCGATCCAACAGTAGCTGCGTTTCTGTTTAAACCTGTAATTTTGCAATTTGATGTTTCGAAAATAAATTTGCTTCATGGAAACGAGCAAATTTTGAATAAGCTGGTTTTTTCAATAGGAAGTTTTTGTCGCAAGGATGAGGTGATTTTTTTTTTGGTTGTATTAAAATTGGTTTGCTTTACAAAACTGGAAATAATCAACAACCAGATGTTGCCGCTGGCGGCAACCTTGAAGAAGACGACGGGAAGTAGTTGGAGGATTATGGCGTGGCATGATTTTTAATGACTTATTGCACGAACAAATTCATTCAAGTGCATTTTTAATTACGTTTCTTATTTAATGGAAACACCGGGAATTACGAAATTGTGTTTTTTGACAGCTGAATAGTTTTTCGCACATTTGACATTGTTTGCATATAGGAAGTGTTAATAACTGTTACTGAAGAGAAGGACACACACCTCCAAATCGCACCAAGTTTTTGAGACCAATGGAAGTCAATTCTATGTTAGAGGTGAAATGTGGATTTACTACTCTGACTCATTCCATCCAACAGTGCTGGCAAAAACAACAATCGAAGGCCAACAAACTATGTTTCACCTCTGTTTTGATCGTGAAGGCTACAAATCCAGCTGGTTCTGCTGATGGTGTGTAGTTTGTTTGACTTTATCTAGAAAGAGGTGGGCGTTCCACTGAGGGGACTCCACGATGCTCAGCCGAGCGCATTCAGACTTGTTTTGACTCTGCAAAGCGACTACACAGGAGCCTGCTGACCTTTTCATCTGTCTGAAACAGAAACAGGAGGCAGTGAAGCAGCCACCTTAGCTAATTGGGTCCCACATCTGACACAGGCTTCTTCAGTGATGTATATGCCAGCAGTGTCCAACACTGTGGGCAGATCAAAGAGCCTAATTGATGGGATTTTTTTCCACTCCCCCCCCCTCTCTCTTCCTCTTTCTCCCCACCAAGTATTGATTTCCGCTAGGTACTCCGCTAGGGTAAGAGATAAAAGGGCCACGGCAGAATTTTAAGCATAATGGTTTGATAATGCCGGTCTTTCAGTGTCTGAAACCGAACCACAGCTTCAACGTCAAGAGCGGATGGGAGTGAGGGCAGATTAAAGGGGCCGGTTCCTGGGGCTCAGTGTTTGTTGTTGTTCAGCTCAAAGTTTTCTGTTGACGATAAGAGGCCCCTCTGATCATCAGACCTTCTTTGAGAACTATTCACAGAGCAGCTCATTATGCCCATCTGATAAAAAAAAAGGCCGATTTGTGTTTTTATAACAAAGGATAAATACACTATCTGAATCCCAGTGGGTTTGTTTGCTTAGTTCGCTTGCCTACTTCTACTGGCTGAGCCACAAGTGTCTCTTAAGGCTGATAGGGTTTCTTGGGAGGCTTTAAAATCCCAACACTCTCGGCCTTTTGTTGGAGGATCCTGAAGAAAGGACAGCAAATCCTCTTGGATGGAGCAACAGCAAAGATGGGAACTGTTGTTGAGACTTAGGAGGCTGTCAGCTAATCATGAAAGAAACCTTCTGATTCACTGAGAAAGGGTGTTAGTCTTTCTGCTCCCCCACTAATTCAGGGTGAGGCCTTCAAGGCCTAAAGAGAAGAGCAGCTAATGTAGAGCTGCTGCACCTTCCATCTTTGTTTCATGAGGACGTTTCAGTTGGTTTTAGTTGTTACTATCCATCTATTATCTATACCCACTTAAACTTGCAGGCTCGCAGGGAAGCTGGAGCCTATTTTCAGCGGTCATCTGGCAGAAACACTTTTGACAAGTCTCCAGTTCATCTCTAATTATTAAAGATAATCTTTTTTTCTTATTTCCTGTCTTCAATTGTTGGTCTTCCTAAATGGGCAGTGTTGTGTAAAATTGACCTTTTTGAGCTTTACATCATGTTCTAATGTTATTCCCTCATCAAAAACATACTTGAGGTCATACTGAGGTCATTATCCATCTAGTTCTCAGTGAAACGCCGATAAAAATTTTGTTAAAGGGTAATTAGAGGAGCCATGTTGTGATGACTTCCTGAAGGCGGTGTTTTAGAAAGAGCAAGAGCTTCTTAAAGAGACAGATGCTCAATTTCAAGGTGTTAAATTACCAAGTCAAATTTATTTTTAAGTCATTCCTGATACACGTTGCATTTTAATAACAACTGAAAGTAACAGCTACTTGACTGTGCTATAGAATGAAAAAAATGTGCCTGGAAAATATACAATGCTGCCCCTTTTAATAAAAAAATATATATATGTCTCCAGTAAATGAGATAGTCAAAACAAGGATAGAAAGGTTTCCATTCACTTTTTTTATTCAAATATAAAAGATATTTAAATATTATCACTTTCCACTTTACTTGAGCATTTACAACATTTACTTTATTCGAACATTTTCACATTTTCACATCTTAAACCACAAACATTTAACCAACTCTGTTGGAATTCGAAGGTGTAGTAAACCAACACAAAGTGTAAAATGTCAGTGAACATTAACTGTCTGGCCTTTGACTGGACCATCCGAACACGTGGCTAAAGCATTCCTGTTTATAGGATCAATGTTCTCCAAGAGGGTGCTCTGTCTCAAAGCTGGAACAGATTGTCTTTTAGGGTCTCCATGTATTCAGCTCTGTTGATCTTTGACAGTCTTTCATGTCCTGAGTGAAGAACAGAGTCCATACAGCATGATGCAGTCAACACTGTTTCACAGTTGGGATGGCTTTGCATGGTGATTTGCTGAGTTACAACCTAACATTGTCGATTTGTTTGTAGTCAGAATACAGAGGCTGTGAGTTGAAGCGAGAAATAACCTATTAGTTATTTTAATTTCTTTATTGGTTTGCCACATTTTTATGAGATTGTCCCTCTGCTTCTAACACTGCATCTCACCTGAGTTCAGTGTAGTGGGAAAAGTGGGAAGGGCGTATAATCAAAGTGGTTCTGTGATCTGGTTTAATCTGGCTTTCATTACTTTGTTTGGTGCCAGAACCGTGTCCACTCCAGACTAATTATATACTTTAAAAGAGCTTTAATTCGGTGATCCGGTGTTGTGGAGGAGCCCGGTGAACACTTTTTGGTTTGGGTGACGGTTCAAGCTGTGTGTGAAAGCAGTCACTTTCTTTCTCTGTGTGGTCATGAGCCACACAAGTTGTGATCACTGTGTGTGTGTGTGTGTGTGTGGGTGGGTGGGTGGTTGGCTTTCCATTTGTGTCTGCTTGTTGTGTGTTCCCTTCTTGGTAATGGGGCTTTGTAACCATTTGTAATGTAACGACAGTCAGTTGTTGTGGTTTGCTAACTTTGAGTTGGTCAAATTATAACCAAATTATAATGATGGGAGAATGTTAAGGTACATTAAACATTAGAAGATTCATATTAACTTTTACTAGATTGTATTTTTATGCAGACTTAGAAAAGATGTCATTTTCTGTAAGGCTGATATCATAATGGCAAGGCTGTTTTTTACTCACCTGGAAAAAAAAAAGTTTTGACAATATATTTGATCATCTGGTTAAAGGACTTTAGCTCTGATAAATCTCTAAAACATTTTTTTGTGGGACTTCAGAAGGTCCCTTTGGCCTTTTTGAACTAGACCTGCTTTTTGTATATAAAGTTCCTCAAAGTGACACTTTTCTGTGATTTGTGGCTAAATGAACAATGTAAACTATATAATTAAATTAACTAAAGAATGATATTTATTCCATCTCAGAATTCATATTTCTTAAATGTTTTTGTTTTGTTTGTTTTATTACAATATTAACATATTTTATTGGTATAATACCTTCAAAATGTAACACAGTCGTAATTGTGAAGTTGGCAGAAAACATGGCATACATTTGTTCTGTTTTTTTAAGGCATTTGGATCTGATATCCATAAATAAAATCAGGACAAAATACTGAAAACACACAGCAGAAGGTAGAGTGAAATAGTTCTGATCAAAGTATGTGTAAGGCATGGCCTCGTCAAAGTTAAGAGGCCAAAATCATGTACAAAATCAATGGCAAAATTTGAGAAAATGTTCAAATTTCCATCCAACCTGACTGAGCTTGAGCTATCTTTCAAAGAACAGATGAAAAATTGGTCTCCATATGTGAAAAGCAGATTAAGACGCAACCTGTCAGACATAACTGGAACTGCAGTGAAATGTGGCTCTACAAAACAGACTTTTCAGATCTTAACAGGTAAGAAACTTCAAACTATTTGAATTTTTTTTTTTTTATCTTCCCTTTACAATTAAACACCGCTTTGTGTTGGTCTATACTTTTGCTGGTATCTTTAAGTACAAATTCAAATAGTAAAGCGTACATATCCTCCAGTGACGTGCGGTGAGGTTCATAGCTGGTGAGGCACTGACTTAATCATTATCAGATTTACAAATATATGCCCCCTGCATGTTATTGTTTACATAAGGAAATTCCGCGCATGCGGACAAAGCTGGAGGACAAAAAGACGATTCTTCCACGTCATCTATAGCCGCGCTGCCGCCGTAGAATAATTCCGTTAACTCAATAAAACCTGGACATGTAGATATTATTAATGTCGTGTTGTGCTCCACAGCAAAGGGAAAAATCATTAAAGTACAACTCAAAACCACGTCTTTCTCTCTGTGTATCAGCGCAGCTACGCGCAGACTCGTTGCCATAGCAACTGACAACAACGCCACAAAAAAACAAACAAAAAAAAAGAAAAAACACTTAAAATATTTCCCACACAAAGAGCAGGACTTCAGGTTGTTGCACTAGTATGGTTTTAGGCTTAATGTTTATTATTAAGTGATTGCTGTGGTAAGAGGAGAAAACTATAAATATATCGCTGCACTTTACTGTATGGCTAGCTCCATGGCTAGCTCCATGGCTAGCTCCATGGCTAGCTCCATGGCTAGCTCCATGGCTAGCTCCATGGC